>JAPDSC010039869.1:0-16109 GCA_026290005.1 Latrodectus geometricus
TTTTTTTTTTTTTTTTTTGATGAAATTTCGATTTCGGGGTATGTTTTGAGGGTGTATTCTTATCTACCCATTGGCTTGGTCGTTTTCAATTATCATACAAAATCCACTTTATATTACAAGTGATGATTTGGTGTAAAATTGGCAATCGTGTATTGCGAAGCAACAAACATGCGCTCTTGCTTTTGCAATCGATCATCTGCAGTTGCGTTAATTCATGCAGCACATATGAGTCCAATTTTTTTACTTTTATTGCACTCAAATGTTTTAACACAACTGTATGACTAGTTCCTAGTTTAGACCCAAGTGTTTGACTAGTTGTGTGTGTATCCGATTCCACAATCGTTCTTAATTCCTCGTTATTAATATGGGCCGGTGGTGTTCCTCGAGGCTCATTGATGATTCTCAAATCGTCAGAACGAAATTTTTGGAGCCAATATCGAGCATGTTTTTCACTGGTGGATCCATCTCCGAGTGCCTGATTAATATTTTTGAAGCTTCAGCTGCAGTATGATTTAATTTAAACTCGTAGAAGAAGAGTAGATGTAAATCGTATTTTGTTCAATCTAGTTTAGGATAAAAATATAAAAATGGGAAACAAACATGAAAAAATTGTACAAAAAGAGTAAGAATACCTTTAAGCTTTATAAAAAAAATATCGAGCGCACATAACAATGGATCTCTCTCAGCCGCAGCTGAACATAGACTAAACAGAAAACGCCCGTTTTATAGTTTCCAACCCAATATTTGTTTTGTTCCAGGTAGAAGTAGTCCATATGATCAGGTCATTAGCATATAGAATTTAGCACAGAAAGCCATCAATAGTTTTCATTTCAATGATTAGAAAATTAATAGTGTTAAAAAGTATACAAGTGGAGACAGCACATTGCAATAAATCAATCAAGAATTCTGGATATCTTAAAAAATTATTTCTATAGCAGACCCTACAAAATCAGGATTTTAGAAATCCATTAAACCATCCAAGCATGTTGGATGCCATTGTTTGGAAATCTTGCACATAGACTATCTCATTACAAGATCATAAGCAAACTTTAGGTAAATAATAATTCTGCAATTGATTAAATTTAAAAATAAGTTAAAATTTTAATATTTATAGAATTTGGAATTTATTAAATTTTTATGCTTTTTATGTTACTTGCTTATGAATTTTTCATTAAAACCTAGTTCTATCCTTAAAATTTCTTGTTATATTGTTATTTAGTATACTTAAGATTTTATAAACCAATCTTTTTAAAAATT
Source organism: Latrodectus geometricus (assembly GCA_026290005.1). Taxonomy (NCBI): domain Eukaryota; kingdom Metazoa; phylum Arthropoda; class Arachnida; order Araneae; family Theridiidae; genus Latrodectus; species Latrodectus geometricus. The sequence goes on from JAPDSC010039869.1 coordinate 1,258, forward strand.
TAAATATTTTTCCTCCAATATTCCATAATGAATAACACATTATTCAATGCTACATTAGATAACAAAAAGAAAAAGGAAAATAGTATCCTCTGTTTTTACAATTCAATCCATTAACATTATAACATTCATAAAGTCTTTCATTATTACAAAAATCTACTAATTTTCTATGTTTCTTAATATATTAGTCTATATAATTAACATATTTTATAGCAGATATATTTATTTTACAATTTTAATTTACTACATTAGAATAATCTGCTTATATCAAAATAAATATTACTTAATAATTTTGCATCATATTTAAATCTGTTATTTTCTTTCATTTTTTATTATGTTAAATGGTTTTCTTTTTATTTTATTTTTTGTATAAAAATTTTATTAATAAAAGATTAGTAAATCAGTTTCTCTAAGACAAAAAATATCTGCTAGCTTTTAAGAAACAACAATTTTTATTGCCAAGAACACCAGATATACTGTTAGTTTAAGAAAATCTTGTTATTTTCAAGTTGCTAGATATTATTCAAGAATAGTCTTCAGATCAAACTGTTAAGAGCAAAAGGAAAAATCATTAACACACAGATTATTTTCATAGTTTTCCTTTGCTGGCTATTTTCCAACAATATGATTGGTTTATCCAATGGAACTGTTTTCTTTTTATCACACCAGGTGAATTTAATTTTGAATAGAGAAATGTTTTGAAATTTCGCAAGATAATATTTTTTTGTAATTTAACCGCATCATTTTAATTTATTACTCACTTTCCTCCTATTCATTTATTAACGCCGACATGTTTATTTTTTTGCTAAGATAAGTCCACAATTTTATCAATTATTAAAATGTATCAAACATTAATGTACAAACAATTAAATAAATACACAAGACTAAATTGATCCAATGATTACAATTTTTGCATTCTAAAAATCATGAATTTATTTGAACATCTTTAAATTAATCATCCCAATAATTTAGTCAATCCTAAAACAAACTACTACACAAGTTGAATAATAAAGTGCTTAAAGGAATGACTTATCTTTATAGGCAAACATCATCAAAATTTCACTTGGCAACTTAAATATTTCAAAAATACAAAACAAAATCAATTCAGGCAATGCATCCAGAAACGGGCAGCAAATCCAGTACAGAGCATTAAAAATTATATCTCTATGATGTAACATTACAGGGCTCTATCCCAGTGTATGGTACGCTATTAAAACAAGATGGCGGACAAGGAGCGTACCGTTCACTGAGAGTTAAGGAAATTTGAATGGAAAAATACTTGGATAACCTATATTTCAAGATGCCCCTCGATTTTTCACTAATTTAGCACAAGCTTGGGTAATGTTGAATATGATTTGTTTTTAAATTTCGGTTGTATCCCAGTGTACGGTATGCTATTAAAACAAGATGGCGGACAAGGAGCGTATCGTTCATTGGGAATTAACCCATTACAGAAAATGAGATTGATATCATTTACTATGTCTGCAGTTAATTTTATACACATTTTAAAATTTATTACCATATATGGTTTCAAAGTAATTACTGTAATTTTATTTTCATGAATTGGAATAATACAAATAACGAAAAAAAAGTTCTTTGTACTTTTTATTGGATCTATAGATAACTACCGATGACAGAGCATAAAACTATGAGGTTTTTCCAATAAATGCATATATAAATTGAAAAATGTAATTCTCAATATTTAGAATGAAGCATATCGGTTCTACAAACATGAAATTACATTATGCAAACTATCAGGAGTTTTATTCTATGGTTACTATATACACCTAAGTATTTTGGTTTAACAAATCACAATCACATCTCCTACAATTGAATCCTAACCTTCGTAAGGTATAACCTTACGAACTTGCATATAAAATCAATCAATTGTTGTTAGAAATCCCCTAATTTCAGAGTGTTTTAATAATTAGTTAAGTTTTAAATAATGTATTGAATAAGATAAAAACTAGTAATATATACAAGCAATAGAAAAATCGCTCAATTGTAAAAACAATCTCTATAGTAAAGGTAGTATTGGAATAACAGAAGCCGCAACTTTCATTTTGAATCAGTTTTTTGATATCCTATCTAATAAATAAGTAAAATGGAACATACATAAAAAATTTTTAATAGAATTTCATTCAAAATATAAATTATATTTAAAATCAAAATTACATCTGGTCCGGGCCCGATAGTTTCGCGCATTGGTATAACCTTACGAATTACATAATAACATATTTCAGGATAATCCTTATAACTATTTCGGCATACTACTCTACCAACACCATAATTCTTTAAATTATTTAAAATTTCAAAAAGTAAATTTCCAGTAAACCAACTTTTTTTGCCAATTAATCGTACCGACATATTTACGTTTAGTTAAGGTAAATAATAACAGACAAAAATTGTTGCCAGATTCTTTACAAAACTAAAATATTCATTCTAGAATCAAACCCAGCTATTTAGTACTAAAATAGATAATGTTCATGTTACGAAATTAAATATCAGTGGAGGTACATGCTTGAAACGAATGAATGAATGTTTAACGCTGGAAATAAATCAGACAGAGTATTACAGAAGGTTATACACGTATGCTTACAAACAATGTTCATATTGTTTACACAAATTAGTTAAGAATCGTATATTAATTGCTGGATTATTTATGATATTTCCTATATTAAAAATGAAAAGAAATTTCTTATGAAATAATTTTGCTGTTTTAAAAAAAATTCCAATCGGTGGTTATTTTTATTTTATTAGAAATATGAAAAAATGTAGAGTATTGTCTTTTTATTTGAATTAATGTAATATATATTTGTGCAATATTAAAATTACAATATCCTTAATTTTAATTAATAATCAGTTGTTGTTAATGAATATTTCTCTTTAATGTAGTTGCAAATACCATTTACCCAGACGATCAACAAATTATTTGCATATTTTACTGTGTAAAAGATATTTTGATTAAAATGTTTGCCGATAGTTGGTAACAAATTTTTTAACAGTACTAGAACAGATTTACTTCATATTTATATTTTATACGACATCAGTTACACATAATGAAATTATGCTTTTGTTAATTTAAGACATCAATTCAGTGCATTGAACAATACAGCTCACAACGTTAAGTAGATATAAATTCACTTTAAATGTCATATTTTTTTAATAAATTAAGAAAAATTAAAAAGTCATATTATGAATTTATGAAATTGCTTTGTAATCACACAATTTCTTTAAAATTTCCTATGCGTACTAGTTTTGACAAAATATGCAAATGAATAAAATTTTGTGTTCAATGATGGTAGTGCGATCTCCACCACATCAGAACTAAGCATCCAGCATATGTCATATAATAAGTTGTTCTTGCGTTGCCATTACAATGTTTTGTTGCATTGTGATTTAATATACCTTTTTACGAGAGTAAAAATGCCTCTCCACAGGGTTCATTACGAGCAACTGCCTACAAGAGATCATATCATTGGATTCAAAGAGACATTTTAGGTAAATTGGTGATTCACTCGTCCTGTGGGTCAAAGCGATGTGGAGATTAGAAGATGTTTGCTAGAACGGGTGAACAATGGCAGATTTCAGCTTCATGATGGTCACAACAGATCAGGAGTATAGAGAAATTGTCAGATAAACTATCATAGCACTTGATTCATCGCTATCAATCAACAGACAAGCTACCTACACAAGTGTCCATCATTAGCATTCACAAACGGCTGATAGAGAGACATCTATTCTCGAAATGATCGTTACCCCACCCGCCTTTCCCACCTGCATATGGTCTAGTCAGATTACAGTTGTGGTCGACTCTATCAGGTTCAAAAGGTGCTGACTGGGGTCGAGTAATATTTAGCGATGAATCCCACTTCCAACTAAGTTCTGAAGATCATCGAAGGTTTGGAGACCTCAGGGTTCACACTACTGATTTTACTTTCCCTGTTGCACATCCCACAGGCTCTCAAACAGAAGTTACGGTGTGTTTTGCTATTTACCTTGACAGTCATACCCTTTTGGTCTTCATTTCAGACACACTTACTGCTTTAATGTGATTCGTCTATGACATTCTGAAACGTTTTTAATTGCGGTTCCTTTTGCATTACCCAGACCTGTCTCACATGATCTTGTTTTTCAGCAAGATCATGCGAGACCATATACTGCACTTGTTGCTACAATTTGCCCCATAGCTTTTCAAACATTGATATGGTCCGCCTGATTTCCTTCCATCGAGCATGTCTGTGATAAAATCCGAAGACGACTCATTCTATCAAAGAATGTTGATGACCTAACCAAACAATTGGAGACAACTATGCAAGAAATACAGCTGGAGACCAACCCAGAATTTTATAAATCTATGCCATGCAGGGTGGAAGCTTACATCCAGGTTAGAGGTGGATTAATATCTTATTTAGCTAGTTACTTTGTAAATATGTAACTCTGAAAAAATCAGATAGTTCAGAAATTTTATTCCTTTTCTATTTTGTACGTAATTTTCTTCTTTACATATTTTCGTCTTCAATGAACAATTCCTTCTTGGTCCATCAATTTTTTTTTTGTTATAGTGTGTATTTATATTATTCTTGTTATAATATTTATAATATTATTCTTGTTATACAATTATAGGAGATGGTTAGAATAGCACTAACATATGTGCTTTTGAAAAAAAACATTTTAATTGAATCTATGTATACGTTAAAAAAGCTTATGGAAAAAAATTAATCAATTAATCAGTGAAAAGTTTAAATTAATTACACTACTGGCCATTAAAATTTCTACACCAGGAAGAAATGCAGATAACAAAATGATATTTATTGGACAAATATATTATACTAGAAATAACAAGTGATTAAATTTTCAAAAAATTTGGCTGGATAGATCCTGGGAAATCAGTACCCAGAACAACCACTTTTGGCAGTAATAACAGCAGTTATACGCCTGGGCATTGAGTCAAACAGAGATTGGATTGCGTGTACTGGTACAGATGCTTATGCAGCTTCAACACGATGCCACAGTTCATCAACCGTAGTGACTGGCGTTTAGATGACGAGCCAGTCGCTCGGCAACCATTGACCAGACGTTTTCTATTGGTGAAAGATCTGGAGAACGTGCTGGCCAGGGCAACAGCCGAACATGTTCCGTATCAAGGAAGGTCGGTACAATACCGGCAACATGCGGTCGGGCATTATCCTGCTGAAACGTAGGGTTTCGCAGTGCTCGAATAAAGGGTAGAGCCAATGGTCGTAACACACCAGAAATGTAACGTGCGTTGTTCAAAGCACCGTCAATGCGAACAAGAGGTGACCGAGACGTGTATCCAATGGCACCCCATACCATCACGCTAGGTCAGTGGTTCTCAACCTGTGGGGCGCGACCCCCTAGGGGGGCGCGAGCACACTAATGGGGGGGCGCGAGCATATCCAAGAGAAAATGTTATTTAAAAAATTTGATTAAGTGACTGAAAGGAAAGAACACACACACACATACAAAACAAAATACATTTCGACATATTTAATAATTAACTTATTAAATTAAAACAACTTACTAAATTAAAAACAAATTTAATAATTATTAGTGACTTCCTTTCAATGCCTGTCTTTCAGAGCAAAGTTTTTCGAAGGAGGGTTTAATATTAGAAATAGACACTCTCAGTTCTTTTTCTATATTTAGCTGAAATCTATATTTTGTCTTCAAAGAAACCACCGCAGAAAATCCAGTTTCACAAAGGTAAGATGTTGAAAATGGTAGTAGAATGCGAAATGTCCTTGTTTTTAGTGCAGAAAACTCATCATCCACTCCTGCCCAAAATTCAAAGAGGGATTTATAACTAAATTGTCTTTTGGTTTCGCCGCTTGCCGTGAAGTCTATGAAGGTTTCTTCCTCTTCGATTGAGAGTCCTTCGGGAGTATTTTGAAATGGATCCCTCACCCACTTGTAACTTGATATCAGTTTGTCGTCAGCAAGAAAGTACTTTTTAAAATTCTTTGCTAGCATTGCTAAATGATTTTAAAGGGTTACAAAAACAACTTTTACATGCTTTGTTCTTCAGCCTTGTAAGTTTTAATACAATCATTCAAACTTGCAAACATTATTAAGTTTTCTTGCTTTAAATTTCTGCTCCACAATTCCAATTTCCTACAAAAAGCATTAACTTTATCACTCGTATCAAATAAATGTGTATTTGCTCCTTGCAGTTGAAGATTCAAGTTATTTAATTTATCGAATATGTCGACCATGTAGCTCAATTTCAACACAAATAAACTATCGCGAAAATTCTCAGCTTCCGGTCTGTTTTCCTCTTCTAGGAAAACGGCGATTTCTTCTCTTAATTCATAAACACGTTGCAAAAATTTCCCTCGTGATAACCATTTTGCCTCGCAATAAAATAGTAACGCTAAATGTACTGCACCCATATATTTACAAAGTGCGGAAAAGATTCTTGATTTCAGGGGTCTCATTTTTATATAATTTACTACGGTTACAACCGTAGTTAAAAAAATATTCAAACCAGGACTCATTTCCTTGGAAACAAAAGCTTCTCTGTGGATCATGCAATGTGTCCAGACGCACTGTGGCGATTTTTGTTTCACAAGTGCTTGAATACTTTGGGATCTTCCTGACATAGAACGAGCACCATCCGTGCATATTCCGACGCAATTTTTCCATTCTATGTTTGCCTCGTTCATAAAATCATTTAAGATAGCAAATAAAGCGAGTGTTATTGTTTTGAGTTCTATTGGTTTGCAGAAAAGTAATTCTTCTACTACTGACAAATCATCACAAAATCTAACATAGGCAATGAAATGAGCATCTTTATTACTATCTGTTGCCTCATCGAGTTGTATTGAAAACAATTTGTAACTCAATTTCGACAAAAGCTGACACTCTACATCTTCAGCTATATCAATTCGACGGGCAACAGTATCATTTGAAAGAGGTATAGACTGCATTTGTTATGCAAAATTATCTCCAAACATAATTTCTACAATATCAATCGCGGCTGGCAAAATAAGCTCTTCACCAATGGTGTGAGGCTTTTTACATCTGGCTATTTTATATGAAACTTTGTAAGAGGCAATTAAAGCTTTTTCATTCACAGACAAAGTTTTTTTAAACAATTATTTTTGCTTTTCATATCATTTTAATTTTAATTCGAAGAATTCTCTGGGTTTGTTTACTTACTCACTATGAAGCGTTTCCAAATGTCGTTTAAGTTTATTACGTTTCATGCTGTCTGCCGCCAACATTTTTGAGCAAATGATACACAAGGGCCTTTCTCCTTCATTTACTTCAGTACTAGTGAACCCAAAATTTAAGTATTCTTGAGAATATTTTCTCGATTTTATTTTCGGAACCACGTTCATCTGTGTACTTGTTGATGCTTGTTTATCGTCTAATGCTCGCTTACGCCCGCTTAAAAATTTATCCATGATTCTGCATAAGTCTGCTGCCGTGAATATTTAATATGGTGAATTGCAATTACACGAAAATATATATAATATACACATTCAAAATAGATTCAATAGCGATAGAAGGATCGACTCGAATGAGATTGTCTGGAATTGAAATTTGCGCATAGAACTTTTTCCTTCTCCCTATGAGAAAACATTTGTTCACATCTGCGCACGCTCCTAGCTTAATTTTTTGCTGACCAGACAAATAGAAACTTCTCGCGAAACCGTGAGAATGCCCGACATGGCGGGATGAAAGAGCAATAAAAAAGCATAGGATTCTTGTTTTTTCAATGCTGAGGATCGGTGTTGCAAAATGTCAATAAATTTCGGTATTCTTGGTAATTTGTAAAGTTTAAAATTAAGGTTGTAGTGTAGGTTTAGCGCCAAAATACTCAAAATACATTATTATTGTATATATTTTATTGTATGCGGAGGAGAGGGGGGGCGCGATGAAAATTATGATTGAAAATTGGGCCGTGAATACTAAAAGGTTGAGAAACACTGCGCTAGGTGATGGGCCAGTATGACGATGACAAATGCACGCTGCCAGTGTGCGTTCACCACGATTCCGCCAAACACGGATGCGACCATCATGATGCTGTACACAGAACCTGGATTCATCTGAAAAGAGGACGTCTCGCCATTCGTGCGCCCAGGTTCGTCGTTGATCATACCATTGAAGGCGCTCTTGTCTATGACGCAGCATCAAAGGAAGCCGCAGCCATGGTCTCCGAGCTGAGAGTCCATGCTGCTGCAAACGTCGTCGAACTGTTCGTGCAGACACTTGTTGTCTTCCAAACGACCCCATTTCTTGACTCACGACTCGTGACGTGGTTGCATGATCCATTACGGCCATGCGGATAATATGCCTGTCTTCTCGGCTGCTAGTGATAGGTGGCCGTTGAGATCCCGCATGGCATTCCGTATTACCGTCCTGAACCCAACGATTCCATATTCTGCTAACAGTCATTGGATCTCGACCGACGCGAGGAGCAATACTGCGATAAGATAAACCGCAATCCCGGTACACTACAATTCAACCTTTATCAAAGTCAGAAACGTGCTGGTACGCATTTCTCCTTCTAACACAATTGCTGACAATTCCTCATTTAAAAACAATGTAGGCGCCTGCTTTGTCTGAATGCGCTGAAAAGCTAATCATTTGTATATCATAGCACTTTCTTCCTTTTTTAGAGACTTATTTAATGAAAAATATTATTACTTTATTGAAAATAAAATGTGGAAAAAATGTTTTTTCGTATTTTAACTTATTATTTGTATTTTAATTTAAATGCTGTGATTGTGCTGGTGTACGATCCAATGTCACTTTTTGCATGACAGCTAACTGCATTAGGATACGCATATTAAGATAAGAATAACAAGCACAATGAGACTATACCAGACATGGAAATTGAGGACTCTAACTGTTGAGCAAAAGGTTAGAGCGACTGTAATTCAGTTATCAGCTCGGTGTTTAAAAACAAATTTTTACCATAATCTATTGTGAATATTTATATTAACAATTTCTTTTTTAATATTTAAAGATCTTTTTTTAATATTATAAGATCTTTTCTTTTTATAAAAATATTTTTTCTTCTCTGCAATTTTAATCATATGACATCAATTTTTGATTTCAATATTTTGCATTTATTTAGGATAAATTTATTTTTGATAGATTAATTAGAAACTCAAATTATTGTTTATCTGATGTTTCAATTACAGTATGTGAAACAGTTAGCTGAATATTAACAAATTTTATTGAAATAAAATCAGTAACAAAATATTAAAGATGTATTCATATATTTAGTACGTATTTAGTATTCCTTTTGTATTGGGTTCGGCAGTCAAGATACCTTTCATAAAAGCATTTTGTACCAAGTTTTACATCCAAAATTGCATAGCTATTAAGGTCTAACATTTTGTTTATGAAATCAGAAAGGCCCTTTACGAAGCTGAGATGTAATTCCTTTGTTCCAAGTGTACCTAAAGTAGTCTCTAAAATAAAGGCAAAGACATCACATTTATATACAATATGATGCGCTATTTCTCGCTACTATGCCATTTTTACATACAGAGTCTAGTTTAAAAATATGATCGTTTTCTTTGTTCTATCTAGCGAGGCAATCATGCTTATACTAGCTTCCAGTGGTATCAGACATGGTTGAACTAGAGGTGATTTCTACCTCTAGTGACAAAAGAATCCTTTTTACTCCTTCAATTGGCTTACTCTGGGTTTCCTTATTATGTAAAGATAAGTCTGGCTAAGAGGTTTTACATGAAAACCAGTATTTTTACTTCTCGGGAAATAAAAAGGGTCTGCAGGTTAGCTTGAGTTACTATGTAACGCGAGACATTCTAGCAGTTCATTAGGCATATTAGAATCACTGTTAGGACAATTTAAACACAATGCTACTCACCTTAGGTACGGGTCACATAACAACAAAGTTATCAAAGGGGGTTCGAGGCTTTTTAGAAACTGCCCTTTAAAAACAAGTAAAGGGATGTTCCGGTTCCGCCACCTGGAAACGCGCATGGAAGTGACTTGAACTCCAGGTTGGTACCATTGCTTAGAATATAACGCCTATTTCAATATATGTTTGGGGGGGGCTTAGAGAATTTTCCTATTTTCTTCAACAAATGTTAATTTTAATTGAAATTGAAATAAAAAATGTAGATTTGTTAAAATCTTATTTTTATGTGCATAATTACATTTAAACTAAACGTATTTTCACTTAATTTTTTTCAGTATTTTGAAAACATTTTCTCTGAAAATCGAGATCATAAAAACATTTTAAAAGCGAAATCATAAAAGAAATAGGTGATGGAACATGAAAATTATTTGGTATTAAAATGGTAAATTTCATATAATTGCAACTATAGAATTAAAATTATCCTTTTCTCATACACCCACAAATCAATAAATTTTAAATATCAGTGAACATTTTTTTATGATTAGTTATCTTAAAATAAGAATTAATTACAATCGAAATATTTTTCACAAATAAATGCTTGTACATATTTTATTGATTTTGCTGTTAATGTTTTATAGAAAGGTTTTATTATATTTAAAAGAAAAGATTAGATTATAAAATTTTAGAATTTATAAAAAAATAGAAATAATTTTTTTAAACAATTCTCAACTAACTTTTAATAAGTAATGTATGTGTAATCGATAGCATAAAAAATGTTTGCAGTAGTGTGATTACAGTAGTAGAAAACAGATTTGTGTTATTAAGTTCTCTCTCTTTTCTGAAAGTGGTTTGTCACCAATCATGAGGTCGAAAGCTAGCAGCAAATGTAAACGTTGCGTTGTTGTTACTTATGGCATTTGACGAAGCCAAGCTCACCCGTTAGGGAATGGGCAAATGAAGTCGGAGTGTGTTTTATTTTTAAATAGAGCATCTTCCTACGCTCTATTTAAAAACTCTACGTCTATTTAAAAACTACCATCGATGAGCCAAAATCGAGTGGAAATAAGATTTTGTCTCGTCGATGGTAGCACCATCTGGGTCTTTTGATTTAGCAATAGAAACCAGATAAGACCCATGGCCTGGCTCCTAACATCCCCATAGGTATTAATTTGGAATGGAAACATGGAGAAAATTGCGACCACGACATATTTTACGTGATCCAAGAACCACAAGTGAACATGACAGATCTTCGGATAAGCCAGAATTCGAACTCACTACCTTCCGGGGACGAGAACGATGACCAAACAAACCGAGCCACCGGCGTCAGTTGAACAGAGAATCTATATCTAATTTGGTGTTCTTTTCGGAAAGATGGCTACAGAATCTTTCGATATGTTGAAGCATGTGTATGGAAATTAAAAGTTGTCTAGCACATAAATTTTGTAAGGGCATCGTCATTTCGGAGAATGCAGGGTAAGTGCCGTATAATATGAACACTGACCATACAGTGACATAGGCGTTGCTTTTTGAAACTAAATCAAGGCAATCTAGATGATTCGTGATGGAGGTATCACGATACATTATAATAGAAAAGCGAAATTAACAAAATAACGTAAGTATATGAAATTAAAGATATAGTGACAAAAAAGTTATACAGATCAGTACAAAATTAAAAACATGAAAGTATTGGATACAAAAATCTAATTTGCACTCCGGCAAAAATGTGTGTAATGTAAAATCTAAATGTAATACTTATACAATGTGATGAAATTTTATAAATACATACATAAATCAAAAATCTATAGATTTCTTTTTAAAAAATTTGATTATTTCGTCAACTGAGTAGCAATTTGATGGAAATCATCATGAACCCCCCCCCCCCACACACACAGATATTAATGTATATATTATATGCACACAACCTTTATTCTTTATGTTAAATTTGATTTTTCAACTCGGTAAGAAAATGAAAGACAAATATTTACAGTTGAGACAATGTTTGAAATATTTACAGTATGTTGTAACTTATTCATTGAGGATTTAAGATAATTAGAATCCTAATAAATAAAATGGGATTATTGGTCACTCCATTAATTAGAAAAATGGATATTTATATTTTTTTTAAGTTTAATTTTACAATTTCCCGAGATTTCTGCAATTTTTTTTCTAAAAAATATAAGAAATTTAATTACACGTAGTTCCTGTCATTCTATGGAATTATTTCAAATCTACTTTATATATAACCATCGGAAGACATTTTGGGCGACAAGTAATACACAATCAGTATTCTTAAAAACATCTTTCTAAAATGTGTTTAAGACATTTTAAATTTAGACTGAAATACCTAGCTCAGATTTTGATTGGAATGACTTCTTATTAGTCTAGGTATACTAATCATAAATTAAATTGAATTTCCCTTTTTGAACTGAAATTTTCTCTACATGATTCAAACTCCGTGTCATAACTACTTTTTTCAAAAATAGCTATGACACGAATGTGTTATTATTTATTCAAACGCGGGAACAAGGGTAAGCTACTCTCTTTGCTTCAGAGTTGGAACAGAATGACAAACTCAGCATGCATACTATGGTCTAATGATATTCTGGTTTATTATTAAAGTTAATTCTAAGAACGTAACTGATTTTTGAACGTGAATAGCTCTGAGTGTTGCTTGTCACTATGATATGGTTAGCAAAAACAGTCTGACAAGTACAATTAAGCTACTTCGTTCTCCAGTGGGTATTTAGTACACACATGGGAATATGAAGAAATACAAACGCTTTTTAGCTATTAATTTATATTTTTAATCTTGCTGTAAACTGGACTTCCAGAATAAAATCTATCAAACCACAGATAAATGAACGTTTTGAATGATGCCCTGTATTAGAGTACATTTACATTATATATAATAAGAGAAATGAAGAACACTACATTTAGGTAAACATTTTATTTTATCGAAATGAAATATCTGACATTAAGATAATAAAAATTATGAAATGATGTAAGTTGTTAAGAATATTTACAAAAATGACTTTAGTATAGAATAATAGTACCAAGTTTTTTAATAATTCCATTTATACATTCCGCTGATTAATAAACACATATTTTGAATCATTTTTGTTAACTCTTAAATTACATTAATGAAATGATAAACAGAATGATGCATTTACAAACATTCAATTTACTCTTAGTTATGCAATTCATTTTTTTTACAAATGTTGTAAAATCAGATGTCTGTTTAATAGTAACAAACATTTTTACAGTTGAACAGTATAATTCATATAGGGTAATAATTTAGTTTAGTAGCTAAATTGTAAAATAATGAATTACATATAATTATCACAATTCATTACATATTTTCAAAATACTTTTTTTTACATACAAATGCACAATTGAACAAAAATAAGTAGCACTCAAGAGAGTTTGTGTAAGGAAAATGCCCAGAATAAACTTAAGTAATCTCAACCATTCATTTAGTCACCATCTGGTGTTTTGTTTAACTTTTCAAGTTGATCCTTATCATCTCTTGGCAAATTTTTTCGATAGCTTTTGGAAGAATCCGTTTCATATATATTCTGAAAAAGAAATGAATTATCAATTTTAAAAGATACTTTCGCACAACAGCTTCCCAATTTGGAGAAGAGAATCAAAAATATTCTATTAGATTAACAATGAAAACTTCATTGATCAAAACAAAGTGCAAATGATGCTACTATACATTTGTCTACCAATAAGTATTTGGATACCCATGCAAATGACGATATCAGTGGTCCTGAGTTACGCCAAGGCCTCCGCCGGGCGTAACTCAGGACCACTGATCGAGTATAACTATCGAGTATAAAACATCGGCATTAGTTGCATGCAAGATGCTATGCAGTTCGGAGCTCTGATTTCGAGAAAGGTATAATTATAGAGTATCACAAATGTGGCCGATCCTTAAGGGACATATCTAGTGATCTGAAGTACCTAAAACCGATAATGGCCTATGTGGTTAAGTGGAAGGTGAGCGGTGATTGTCGGAATGTTCCCCGTGTCGGCAGACCAACAAAACTGGGAGAGACCGATGAGTGCTGTTCAGAGAAATTCGGAAGATACGCACCCAACCAATGGCCCTCATCTGCGAAGAATTTCGACAGCCATCCAGGAGTATTGTTTCAATGAATACCATCCGTAAGGAAGGACATCTGCTTAGTTTTCATGGTCTTGCTGCTGCCCATAAGCCTTTGATCACAAAATCCAACCAGGCTGCTCGATTAATGTGGTGCAAAGCATTCCGAAATTGGACCGTAAATCAGTGGAAACGGGTTCTTTGGAGCGATGAATCAAGGTTCACCCTTTTCCAATCGGATGGCAGGGTCTGGCGTCTGCCTGGAGAACGTTTCCTGCCAGAATGCATTGTGTCAACAGTCAACTTCAACGGAGGTGGAATTTTGGTCTGGGAGTGTTTCTCCCGGTATGGACTGGGACCCATTCATGGTAAGCTCAACGCCGATGTTTACTGTAACATTGCATGACATTGTCATGTTTCGAGGTTAACCAAGGCTTGGTATGGTACCAAAGGAGTTCATCAAAGGGTCTGGTCTGGTCAGAGCCCAGGCCTGAACCCTATCGAGGGCCTCTGAGACGAGTTGGATCACCGAATTAAGGGGTGCACGTCCCATCCAAAATCAGTGAAGGAACGTATGTCAACTCCAAGCTGAGGGGAAGACAATACCACTAGCTGTAATACTAAGACTTGTGGAAAGTATGCCCTGGAGGGTTCACGCTGTAATTGCCTTTCTTGGAGGCTCTACCAACTATTTATTTCGAATAAAGTTAGTTTTTCTTTTGTATTACAGGCGTCCAAATACTTATTAGTAGACAGTGTATTGCTTAATACGCTACAATTGCAAAACAGGCTGTTAATTCAACATCTGTAAATAAACTAGTTTTAAAAATAAAGGAGCACTCACCTCTAAAATGACTAATTGTTTTTGAATTAATCTTCATA
>JAPDSC010039873.1:0-24603 GCA_026290005.1 Latrodectus geometricus
TTACGAAGTACATTAAAATATTTTAAATTAATGCATTTTTCAATGAATACGTTGCATAATATATTCTATTTTCCATAAAATCTAAGCGATAGTGAAGATAACTTCAAGAAATGAAGGTATTAAAACTTTCTTCCTTTAACTAACTTTAATTGAAACTTCATTTGATAATTTTCTTGAAACTGTTATGCGAATTCAAGTCTTAGCAATTATAAGGATATTTTATATATTTATAATAAAAATATATTGAATTTAAAAAACTTTTATAATTTTTGAGTTAATGCGAGGAAAGCTTATTTTGTTGTGGAAGTTTATTTAGTGTTAGGAATGTGAGGGTAAATTTATTTAGTTCGTGAAAATATCTCGAATTTTGATTCTATTAGAAAATTTTTCTACACATTTAACACACATTATTAAGATAATTATTATTAATTAATTGGTTATAAAAAGAAATTTTAGATAATGGTAAAATAGAATATAACATTACTTCCACTCTAGTTATTTAAAGGAATAAAAAAAGTCTTCACATTTTAAAATGAAACTTTATAAATTGCTCCATAAATAAAATCAAGTTCATTTTGCATCATAAATAAAATTGTAATATTTTACACGAAATATATTTTCTTTTCAAACAAAATGAGTTGACAAAAAATAGTTTAAAGGAATCTGCTTTTGAAATTCTAAATTTGTCCCAAAACTTCTTTGAAAATAAAACAATTAAAAACTTAGATTGTTTACCTTAAGAACGGGAGTTATATATTTTATATTTTTAATATTTTACATATAGCAAATAAAACAAATTCAGATATATTTAAAATAAAATTTGCATTTGAATCACTTGAAAATTTTCTGTATCAATTACGAAATTTGCTGCTTTTAGCTGTAACGATTTACTCCATTTGAGTAGAAATTATTAACTTCCTAAAAGGATAATATCCTTCATAAAGCCTGAAATTTTGAGAATTTTTCTTTCTGTTCTTTTATCCAGTTGATCTAACTTGTAAATGGTAAATACTATTATAATTTTTGAAGTTTTACCAAGATATTTCCTATGTAATATATTTATTTATTCAAAACAACTAATTCTAGCCTATATATCTATTTCTGATTTTAATGTTAACATTAATAATAAAAAATGTTGTAGTTTAATTAATCAATGATTTTTACTAGTTATTTTAATTATATTGTTGGTAAATCGCATGTAATTATACAATGAACTGAATAAGGCAAGGAAAATTTTATGTCCAGAACAATTCCCTCACATAATATATAAAAGTATCAGTTTAAAATAAAACTAAATTTAAGCAAAACATTTCAATCTTATATAATGATACATTTTTATTAATTTTATTAATAAATTGTAAATGAGAAGGATTTTTTTTAACATTATTAATAACCAATCATTAAAAGAAATTCATTGACAAACTAGCGTTATATAAAGAATAATATATATACTATAATTTAGACTCTTAAAAACATATATTTAAAAGATTTTTATCTATACTGGGCAATTTGTATCAGTAATCCTCCCTTCAACAAGAATTTCGTATTGCCAGCCAATCACTCTTCACCTTTAAAGCTTCTGACCAAAATGGAACGACGAATGGCTTCTGGAAGGAAAAGAAAAATAAAAGATAAAGCAACCACTTTTCTTATTTTCCGGGATAAAAAATATCCTACTACCAACCTTATCCAGTTCATTGCCGGACAGCACGGTGACTTATACGGCACGCGAACCACCCAGACAGTTCCGGCAGCGTAACTTTCCTGGAAAGGTTTTGTCAAGAAATGGCATTCCGGCAATCTAGTATAGTAGCGCAGAGTCTTTCGCAATTTTTCAATTGAGCCATTTCGTCCAAGGAACTCCGGGAAATTCTTGTTCCGTCTTTTGTTAGATTTTTTCTACTCCTGAAATCTCGCCAAAGGGACGCCAGTTTATGTGACATGGCGAAAATGTGTACGAATTCTCACGCTCTGATTTTCTCACAGACTCATTTATTTCCATAGTTTGGAACAGTTTAGTAAGATATTATCTCATCAATAACGATATCAATGAGTATAATGTTATCTAGGGATATCTCGAATGAAGATTTTATTGAAATTTCATCACTAATTTTTCCACGTAGGATTTATTAGATACTCGTTTCTATAAAATATTAGAAAACTTTTTTAACATTATTTTAATTACTCAAATTGTATGTACCGAGCAAAATGTTTGGGGGTAAATTCTGAGAAGTAAATATGAATGCTTGTAAGAAATTAAAATTTATTTACTCTCACATATTATAGAAATAAAACTAAATGAAAAACATTTGATTCAACGATAACTATATTTTTAAAAAGAATAATATTCTTTATGAATTCAAAATTTTAAGGAACGATATTATTCTATTTGTTGGTTTACAAATTTCTTTTCCAATAACTTTATTCATTATAGATGTAAGTAATTTTATTGAAATTTGATGCATAATTTTGCTTTAAATATTCACGATTACTTATATAAATAATTTGGCAATGTTAATGATTTATTTTCTAGATTTTTCGAGAAATTTCTTAATTTTGTGATTACCCTTTTTACAAATTGCTTTGTAGTTATCTTCAATTCTCTTTATCCGAAACTTGAAAGTTGCTCTAAGCTTGTTTATTTTTCGAGTATTTGAAACTACAATCTGATCTAAGTGAAAATAGTTAAAATCAATATCACTTAATAGTAAAATATTAAACTGAAATAAAATTAAAAACTTAACGAAAAAACAAATTTCTGAAAATAAATCCATTAGTTTCATGAGAATACAAGAATTAAATAATTTTTTTACAAGTTGTTTATTTAATGGAAAAATATATTGTTTCATTTCAATGATACAAGATGCTAAAGGTATTATAAATTTCATTTTTGAAATATTCAAGTTTACTTACATATTAATTGAGTTAGTCAGTTCTTTTAGAGAATTTTTGAAAAATTATGAATTTTGTATTTACATAAATATAAATTGCTTTGTTATTATTTATTCAAGAAGAATCGCATAAAATTTCTATATGATATCATAGGTTTTTAAGTTATCTTTGTACTCAATCTTTATAGTAAATTATGTTTTTAAAAAATTAAGAAATGCTTTAAATACTATCAGCAAATAAAAAACGATAATCTGTATTTGTAACTAAAATTTTAAAATTAATAAAGTTGCTTTATATTTAAGTAGAAAAATTTAAATATTGTTTAATTGAAGATTAAAAAGCCTATTAAATTGATAAATGAATTCTATATCTGCTTTACATTTTTGATGGATTTAGATGTTTCTGAGTATTTTTTATGCGAAGAAGAAACTTGTTTCTTTTAGCCCTATTTCTTTCTCATTTCATCTCAATTTTTTTCTTATAAAATAGTTTATGTTCTGTATATTGAAATTTATTTAGCAGTGTCCAACATATTTATTTCCAAAGAAGAGGTTTCATGTTTTACGGAAATACTGCTTCAAATATTAAAAATTGCTAAATTATCCTAATAACTTTCTAGAAATCCACAAGTTTTGTCCAGATTCTCTCTGACTCAGCGAAAAATGCATAATTTTGCAAGTGTTGTTTGTAGTTTAACAGTAGACTTTGTCGATTATTTCTACTGAAATTTCGATAAAATATTATTTGAAATTCCAAAATGACACTTAAAAAATATTTGCCAACAATAGCTAAAAAAGGTTTGGACAGTCTACAGCTTTTGCTACAATATGCATTTTTCATATCTGCAAACATCTTTTCATGTACATTATAAACATGTTTGTGTGTTAAACATTAATAATAATGTTACACATATATTATTTCACTCTATTGATTTAATTCTAAGACCTGAAAGGAATAAAATAAAAAGGCAATAATATCATTTCTTTATTATTCAATGATAAATTTTATAATTTTACTTTATATTAGCATAGTTTCCTTTTTATATAATACTAGCAAAATAAAATATAAATATAATTTAAAGAATTAATTTAAAGAATTGCTTATTATATTTATGTTTTATAGTTATTGCTTCATTTGTTGATTCTTCTTGTACAAACATTGCATGATAGTAATTTGGAAAAAAAAATTAATCTTCTGAAAATTTAATAGAAGCATATTTAGAGTGTAATTCTTTTCGTAAAATTCTGAAACTAGTTAGGGAAGAATAGGGAAACATAGGAAAGAATATTAAATACTGACGTGTCATGAAGAGATAGCGAATTTTTTTTATTTCCCTAGGAAATTCATAAAAATAACATGACTTTATAAACTATAATATTTTTTATACTGTATCATCTTTTATGCTATATACACTCTTTTTTTTATATGCTGTTTTCTTTATCCTCATGTTGTATAAATCACATGGAGCCAATTTTTATTATTTTTACATTCTTTTTAGTTTTAATCACTAACAATATAACTATATTATATCATTTCTACAACTTAATTATATTTACTTAATTATATTGTGTAATTTACATAGCTAAAACATGACAACAAAAACTACTTCAGTTTTATGACTAAAAACACATTTTATTCAACTAAGGGTATTATTTCTTATTTGTTTTAATTATAACACTCTTAGCTTTGGCAATAAAAACATAATGATTCTCAAAATAATTAGCTACATATGATAATATTCTGTTTACATAATAAAATTATTACACTAGAAAAAATGTTGTACATATAATTAAATATATTTTGTAAAATTATTTTTCTATACTATATACGTTAATATTTTATTTATATGATAGATTATATTAGAAAAAGTGTCATACGCATATAGTTAAGTACAGTTTGTCTTATTTTTTCATACCTTGCATCACTTTCTGGTGAATATTTCTTTAATTTAAGCAAATACGATATTTTTACAAATCTACGTTTGTAAGAAAATGAATGCAAAAACATCTTTATTTATGCTTATTTTAAGTAATTATTCACATAAAAATCTCTTAAAAGGTTCATAATTTCTATAGATATAATAATTATCTTTACAACTTTACGTTTATATATATATATATATATATATATATATATATATATATATAATTTTAAAAAGAAAACATAAAGTGGGGGGAATTTTAATAATTAATTCTATGCTGAAGCTTCTTTTGCTTTTTGTGAAATGTTAAATCAAGATTAATTTTACAAGAGAGAAAAAATTAGAAGAAACCATGAGTCATGTTTTGTTGAATATCTATAATAATTGAAATATAAAATAATGAACTGTTTTATCTAGTATTAGATATTAAATTTTGAAAAACATTGTATATTTCTATCAAACAAATGCAACAATTTCAGATAACATAATTTTTCAGGTATTCTTACTTTTATCTATTTCATGAAGTTTCATAAGGATTATATTTCTTTTTCTAGATTTTTCGGTGATAAGAGTATCAACTGATTTATCAAGATTCTGACAACAAGCGATAAATATCCTCATGCTCACAGGTTGAGTGAGGTAGGCTTTGATTTTTATTATTTTAAGCAAAAATTATTAAATTAAACTAATTTTATATTTATTCAACTATAGCAAATTATTAATTACATTTGAATCACCAACATTTTTTTAATTCTTAAAGATAGAAATGGTATATTTATTGTTAAATGGTATATTTTATTATTAATAAATTTTTAGTTTATTAAAATATTTTTAAAAATATCCGAACATACTTTAAGGTATGATGCATCTTAGTTTTAGTTCATTTATTGATATACTTAATTATGTCAGAAGTTTTAAAATAAAGTTACATAAAAAAATTGTTTATTTAAAAAATTTTCTCTTTAAATGTGTATCTTATAATTTCTAATATAAATAATCTTCTGTATAGGCTATACATAACTTAACTAAAAATAATATATAATGTAATGATGTAATTTTTAAAAGACACGTAGCAAATAACCATTTATACCCTAAATAAATGCAATTAATATAACTCGATCAAACTGAGTAATATAATTTTACAAAATTATCTTCGTGTATTTCTTTCAATACGAAAATTGTTAAGATAATTGCTATTTATTCATAGTCAGATTTGTATATTATTTCTTAAAATTAGAATTCTGATCAACTCATATTTCGTATAATTTCAAGCAAACCTGAGAAATCAATTTAAATAGTCCCTAAATGTTCATTCTTTGCATATTGAGGTAAGCAATATTTCTACCACTGAATATCTGAAGACTTTGTTAAGGAAAATTCATTGCATATTAGTATTTAACATTTTAGAAAAATGTTACTCTGTAATCACACATAATGATTCAGTGTTTTACATGAGTAGTTAGTAGTACACTTTATAGTAAAGTAAAGCTATATAATTTACAATCTACAAATACAACATTATAGTAAACATTAATGTATCATGTTTATATATTAATGAAAAAAACAACCATTACCATTTTAATAATTAACGCTGCATGTACCCCTCTCTTCTAGGTAAATTAAAAATAACTAATAAGTCTACACTCCATTCTTTGACTGGTAATAACACTCAAAAGGAGGGTTGCCTACGAAGTGATAAACGGTCTATGAAAATCCCTTATCCAAACAAACCCTTTATGCATGGCTATGGGGGGAGGTCCAAGGACATTGTTTAAACTACCCGTCACTGCTCTGAACATTAGAATCTAGTAGTGTAAGAGAGAGGACCTGATTTATTGTATTTTGCGAAGGGGTGGAAGGAGGGATGGGAGTTTAGGCCAGGCCATAAACTTCCGTCCAGCAATGTCCCGTAAGTGGAAAGTGTGATGAAGAGGCAGGATTCCGGTGTTAAACAATCGCCTCCTAGACGAATCCCTCAAACTAGGGGTTGGTCATAAATCTATTTAGCTATTGTTGGAACTTATGTAAAGGTCATCATCACTTTTACTTTGAAAGACTAAATTAATTAAACTTAAAATTATTTTAAAGTAGATAAATCTTAAATGAGTACTCATGTTTTAATAATTAATTAAATACTATTTTTTAAATATTTAAAAATTATATGAAAATATTAGCAAAGACAACCCTGAAATTTATAAATGCATTTAATATTAGATTTTATTTATCACTTAAATGTGAAAGTTTTAAATATTTAATAAATATTTTACAAAAATGTTAATATTTATTAAAAAAATACTTGTCGATATTTGAAAAAAATGTTTAAGGACATTGAAGTTTATTTTTCTTACAACAAGATTAATTTTCCTACAGTGGATAAAAACATTATGTTATTATTCTTATTATAAATAAAATAGCTATAATTCATTAAGGAGCAAACATTACATTATTTGCAAAACTGATTAATATAAATTTCAAAGAAAATTTTTCTTTCTTTTATGCGTTTGTAAGATCACATTCAAAATTGAACATATATTCATGATAAATCTGTTACTTTTTTATAACTTAACACATAATTATTAAAATAAATTAGAAAGTATCAAAAGTTTTAAATTGTTTTGCATTTCATTTAGACTAATTAAACACGTTTATTAGGAAATTACTATTTTAAAAGTGTGTAAATGGAATAAATGGAATTAGCTTTAATTTCCCCAATTATCAAAATTTAAATAATAACTATTACGAAACAAAAATAATGAATATATTGAGTATATCAAAACCTTTTTATACGAAATCTCCACACTCTTTATCTTCACTGAAACGTTATTATCTAGGTATTGTAAATATGCTTCCGACTTCTAACAAACCTGTTACATTGTTTTTCAGCCGTAAGAAAGTCGTTGCGGAGAAACAGATTTACAGAGAGTAGCAATTTTGGAAATGTGGTTTTCACTAAATTAAAATGATAATGTTATCACTGGTGTTAAAATGTTTTCTCGTAAACGTAGATTTTACAAAATTTTGACTATTAAAGTGTAAGTTTGTTTGTTTAAATACACTAAAACTTTTTCACGATTACTCATAGCTCACTAATTGTGTGATTTAATGACCTAAAGTTGTGAATATTTTCCAATTTTAATAACATAATGCTACCTGATTCACTAAATTATTACAATAGTTTTAAATAATATTTATCTTAATCTTTCACAACTTACGTTTGACTATTTCTAATATAACGTTTGAGATTATTCTACAAAGTGACTACTTGTAGTATAATCGCAAATGATATATTCTTCGTTCGAGATTATTAGTCTTATTTTTGTTGTACATTTTTCTTAAATGAATAAAGTTAACTTCACTGCAATGATCGATTATTTAATATCAATTTTTATGATTAATAATTGGGAAGAAACAAGTTCTGCTTATTTTTCCTTAATAACAAAAAAATACTTAAATAGTATACTTATAGAAGATACTCATTATAATTCTTAAACAGAACATATTGCATTTTATAATGATATTCCCATATTTTTACTATTTATAATACATTAATACATAAAGGGTTTCTCAAGTCAAAGAAAAATTATTTAAGTTTTTAAGCCTTTGTTCGTAAAGTTTATTTGTGAACAAAAGCAAAAGAAACTTAAAAATATAAATTATATAAAGTTTTTATTAGGCGAAAAATACTTTAATAAAGATATATTCGAAGAAAAATTCTATAATTCCTTGAAAATCAAAGGGTAGTCTTGGTAAGCTTAAATTATTAAATATCATGATATTTATAAATATTTTTAAAGATATTTATATTATTAAGATATTATTAAGATATAAGATTATAAATATTTTTAAAGATATTTAAAGATATTTATAAATATTTTTAAAAATTGTTAATTTTGCTACATGAATTAAGGTTTTATATCCCTCTCATTATATAAATTTCAAATTTTGAACATCCTCATTATTTTTTATTAAAAAACTTCCACCCAGAAATCTCTACAATGTTTATAATACTTTTTATGTAATAAATATGATTAACAAGAGTAGAAGATAACTTTAATATTCAAAATAACAATAGTGTAAAGATGCGTTTTCTATTTCGATTTGGGTTAATATGGAATTCTTGTTGGTGAAACTGCTAAAATTGTTGATTTTGAAAGAGTCACTCTAAAAATAACAAAAATTGAAGTTGCTGTTACCTTTTTCTTTCCAGAAATCATTTTAATTTTAAATGGTACAATGCAATATAGAATTTTATTCATACTTAACATTGAATAATACAGAATTGAAATTTGAATTTTTCCAATATATAATAAAAATAATGCATGTACTTAATAATTATACACACATTTCTTTATTTTATAAATAAAAAATATGTTTAACAATTACATATACATTTTTTTAAATTGAAAAATGTATCTCACAATGAAATTTCTAATCTTATTTTCAATCATAAGTATTTCTAAGCAAACTTTTTCCGATTGTTGTAGAATATTTTTAAATGTGAATCTGTTAAATTGTATCTATTTCTTAACAGATCTTGTTAAATATATAATGGTTTGAATTCGTATTTTTTTCATAAAAAATTAAACACACTTTTTTACTGAATGCTTATCCTTCTGAATGCTTATGAAATTTCTCAATCTCAAAAAAGGCAAATAATATAATCCCCAAAAAGTTTTACATTTTAGAAATGCAGTTTCTTATTGTAAAGGAGCAAAATTCTAGCTTTTACATTTTTCGTTCGGTTCGCTTCAAATCTTTCCACGATGTATTTATAACTGAAACAGTAATTAGCCAATACGCGAATTTACTTCTAATTGTCATTGCTTTTTACTTTAAAGCATCCTTGTCGAGGGAGGGACTTCCAATGATGTTGCGAAAGAATCATTCGCTCAATGCTGTCTACCATTTATAACAAATTTAACGTGAATCGTAATTGCACTCGATTGGGAATTGGGTTCTCATTATGAAATAACTCCTGGGAAATCATATAAAGTTTTCTCAGGTCTCATTATCACGGTTATCCCCATGTTCAACTTCCAATAATTAACGTGCAATCACAAAACGAAAACTCATCACCGCCGTGCAAACAGATGGTTAAGCAAAGTTTTCGAGTTTGTTTTAATCGCAATGAATCTATTGAAATCTACCGTGGTCTGAGCATTTATTTCCCTTTAATTCGCATACTTTTAAATAATCACCCTATTTAGAATATTGGCTTGTGAAAGCTGCAGAGGTCAGTAGTTCGAAGCAATGTTTTTAGAAAATTAAAGATTGCTTAATTGTTGGAGTATATAATTGGTAGATTGCAAGTGGACGTCATTATTTTGTAAAAGATCATTAGAGTAAGGAAGTAGAATTATTTTTGTTTTAAAATGTTTACTATGATTTCATTCAATAACATAAATAGGAATGTGATAGTAATTGTTTGTTCTTTTTAATTTAGATTTCAAGAAAATTCATTTTTTCGTAATTTGCATAAAATCGAAATCGAATAAGTTTTGTTATATATTATTATTTTTATAATATATAAAACAATATAATTTGTAACATACCAATAACTTGAATGGATTGCATTAACATATTTAATTTGTAAAATACATGAAAAATTATAAAAGTTATGTAATGTTTATATTTTTTTTTTGTATTTTAAACGTAGACCACGGCATACATCAATGTAAAATCAGTTCAATTTTTATGGGAATATACTGTTTATTGTACCTTAATAAGAAAATGATTCATTGAGGAAAGTGTTTAATATAAAATATATAAAGATTAATATCTAGTAATGTCTTCAAATTTTTATTTACATAATAAATTTTATATCATATTCAAGATCTATTTATTCAAGTACTATCAGTTTAGCACATTTTATTTGTGTAGTATATCCTATATATTTAAAATATTTTATAGTAAATTTTACTTTACATTCGATTAGCACACAACTTTTCAATAGTACTTTTTACTAAATGTAAGTATATAATAAATATTTATATAAAATTATTATCTTATTAGTTTATTAGATTATATATATGAAAGTTGTTTTCAAGAGCACTTACATGAGTTTTGTTATTATTTAATATTTAATAATTAAATCTGTTAAGAGATTAAATTTTTAAAGGTAATCAATTTTAATGCATGAGAACATTATCTTTTTTTAATTAAAGAAAAATGTCATTTTTAAGTATATTATCGAACTTTAATTAAACATAAAATGCATCTAAATTGATAAATAATTTCTCCAAAGTTCCCATAGTGACAAATTAGTACAAATGATTTCTTAGACTTTAAAATTATTAATAAATAATTAGATATCAGTTTCGTTAAAGCAAAGTAACATATTTGTGTTTAATACGTTAATTTATTTTAAGAAATGTATTTAGGAAAAATTAATTCATTTAGATTTTGATTTCTGACTCAATTCATCGAAATTTTTTATTTAAACTGAGAAATCCTACATAATAGAATCAAAAATTTAGTTCTAAATTAGTTCTTAATCTCATGGTAGTTAGGAATTTTTAAAACAATTTATATAAACATTCTCAATTCATACTGTTAATTTATCATTATTTTAATCAACTTAAACACGTGCATAATAGAAGTCCTACAAATTCACAAAAGCACAATATTTTCACACTCGCTTGATAAGCTTTTCAATTTCAAATGAGGATGAATTAAATTAAAACATCAAATTAAGTGTCTTATGCAATATTTGCGACTGCGAAGGATTAACGAAAAGCATTAGCTAATAAGGCTTCCGATGAACTAATTGAATGCAGAAACTAATTACAAGCTAAATTCCTTGGGATTTCTTATTTGCCACTTAGTAGACATTAATTAAGCAGCGAAGCTACACAAAGCCCACTTTACAGTGAGCTCAACCCTGATACCAAAATAAAAGTTCCTTATATGCATTTAATCATTCCTTATTTTGCACTTTAAATTCTGATGTGCATAAGGATTCTTCTGTATTTAAATTCTTATTATGACTAATCACTAAATAACAGATAAATCTTCCGTTCTTACAATTTCATTAACTTGAAGATTATTGAATTGTTTAACGTCAAAAGTACTTGTTAGTTTGTTTTTTAAACTGAGTATTTAAGAACGTAGTTTTGTAACGAATTATTTATAACAAAGAAGGTTACTAAAGAATATCTTTTAATTAAATAAATAGTGTCGCTCATAATTGGCAGAATAATAGAATTAGAAGAGCATTAGACAAAAGCTTGATGGGATTTATATGATGTGACTTAATTGTTTTCATCATACAATACATTTCAGAAGAATAGAACAGAATATAAAAAATTTCAGTATGCGCTAGAATTAATATTATGCGCTATAATTATACCTTAACTATATGATGAAATAATAAACTATAGAACGTCATTAAATAAGTCTGATTATATCTGGTGTTAACTAATTTACTCAACCTCATTAAATAAACTATTTGCAATAAACTAAAAGTAAATGCATTAAATATTGTCTGACTTAAGTAATTAAAGTGAGCAATTCTGCTGTTTTATTATCGTGTAACAATTTAATTAAATAAAGAATTATATGCATTCAGTTTTATACTTTGTAGAAAAATTGGTATTAAAATAAACTCTAATAAATTGTAATTAATTCCCTTAAATTTAATTAATTTCATCACACCAAAATGAAAATGTACAGTTCAAACGTTATTTTTAATGTTCCTTTGTTATTATTCATAGATAATTCCAATTTTGGTTTTTTTATATTTATATAAATATTGATTTTTGTATTAACCATTTTAATTTTTATTGTATTATTAATTTTAAATTACATTTTATGTAATTGATTATTTGCTGCTATCAATTGATAACTTATGAACTTAAAATCAGTTTCCAATGTCTGCAAGCATAATTTACAGTATTTTAATTTATATTTAAATTCTTAATTTTTTTATCTAATATTCTAAAATTTGTTATGAAATTTCCAAATTATATTAATATAAAACAGGTATTTTCGGATAGTTATTATTAATTGAAAGCGCATAAAAACTACTTATTTATTATATTACGTAACAATAAATATATTTATTGTAAGGAAATAGAAAAATTAATGAAAATTACATGTAGATTTATCAATTTAACACAATAAAATTCATCTTTCAAAAGTACATAAAAGATATAAAAATTTAGGTAATTAATTAAAACTAATTTGCATGTTGATGAATTTGTATTTATCTTTTTAGAAAACTTCAAAGTTTGCATAATTTTACCAAATGAAAGCTTTTGGGTGATGTTTCAAATTCATACATTATTTTCTAGAATTATTATAATAATAAAATAATTTTAATGTAAAATACAACAAATCTTACTATTTAAAAATAAAAGAAATTTAATTTAAATTAAAAAATAATTATATAAAATTCATATGTTATGAATGACAAATAAGAAAGTTTTTTTTAAAAAAAAATACCAAACATTTTTTGAAGGGTTAAATTGTTATTCAACTAATTTTCAATTTGTAAATTTTCCCTTTTTAAGAAAAAAATTGGGATTGAATGGATAAAAACAAAAAAATATATAAAATAAAAAAAAACAGTCTGTGTAGAGAATGGGACTATCTCTGCTCGTCAGAGGGAAGATCACGTAAATTTTTCCCTATGCCGTTTCATCCCATCCGTGAAGATGCGGATGAAGCGAAGATTCTTAGATGCAGACGCAAAACTACTATTTAGTTTAAGTGGCCCAGATATACGCTTTTAGCGGAAGAAAGAAAAAGAACATGACTGAATAGATAATATAAAAGAACGAGGGATTTCCGTTATAAATTTCAACTTGCCTGATGCCACCCTGATTAAGTTATTTAGATAGATAAATGTCTGGGGAAATTTTTTTTTTATTTTTCTTTTTCTTTCCCTCCATTGTCATTCGGAAAGGGATAAAAAAAGCAATGGAGATGTTTGATGGACTAGAAACAAAGCACTCTGACAGAATAGGGAAAGGGGTTGTGAATGTTATGGTGTGGAGCCAGGGATTTTTATTGTTTTTTTCCCTTTTTTGTTTCAGTTCGAATGTTTTTTTCTTTTGTCTTTTTAGGGACATTTTTCCTTTCACCTTTCCGGCTTCTTTCACCTTCGTGTTGGACTCATGCGTTTTGGGAGTGAAAACAAAAGAATTTTTTATATCTGAATTCAGGTTTTCTTCCACTAAAAAACATTTTATACATTTGAAATTTTTATTTATCCTTAAACAAATGTTTATACTCACAATGATGAAACATTTTCCAAAATATTGGTAAATGTTAAAAGCCTTTTATTGGAAATTCTTAAAAAAAAAAAAAAAAGGATTTTTTTTAACATAGAACTTTTCTTATTTTATTTTATTATTAAATAGTTTATCTAATTACCAATTAGTTTACTAATAAACCATAAGTCCATATTTTGCAAATTAATTAGGCTATTTTTTCTAGCAAGAACGTTTTTATTAATGTTATAGTTATTCGTCTGTTGATTTGACGGTAAATAAATCGTTTTTATAGAAAAAAATTACAAATAAATATAGCAAATATTTATTATTTAGAACTTTATTATTATATTTGAAACCAACATTTTAAATTTATTGTATTACAAATATGGTGAATTGTGAAAATTCCCAGATAACCAGAAAAATATATTTGGCAATTCCTAATATAGAAAGTATAGAACATTATTTAAGAATCAAATAAAAAAAATGTTAAAATAACTTTTAATCATTTATTTTAATTTTAGACTTAAATTAAAAAATTAAATTGAGTTCTTTTAAACTATTATTTGTAGCCGTCTGGAGTAAAATTCCATTAAATGTCCAAATGAAATGCATTTGTTTGATGATTTATGCTTTTACCTTATATTAGCAAGTAGTTAAATCGGATTTTTGTTATTATTATTTTTAAGGACACAAAATATTTTACTAATTAAAAAATTAGATACCTAAAAATTTTTAATTAACTGAGGGGTTTTTTTTTTATGACAGAATCCCTATTTCAGTCGGTGATCGGTGTATTACGATTACATCACTAAAACACATGAGTCTCAAATAGTGCTGTCAATATAATTATTTTAAAATTGACACAATTTTACCAATATCACATTTTATATTTTTTAGTTAATGTATCCTATATAAGCATTATATTAACTATTAAACCAAGTAAGTAAAAGTAAATAACTAAAATAGAAAGTTTCTCATTCAAACCACTTTTCATTTGTTTATTCTTTACCTCGAAAATTGTTAACTGTTTTAAATTAAATAATTGAAATATAAAGCTTTATTATATCTAAAATATTTTTTAAATGAAATTAAAGCTTTTTTATTAAGTGTATATATTTTAATAAATAATTTAATTTTCTTAGTAAAGTTATTAACTTTTTAGATAATAAAATATGGAAAAAATATATAAATTATATCCAATGATTTTTTTTAATAAAATGTACAAAGAAGCAATCCTTGAATAATATGACAGAAAATACATAAGACTTTGTATTTTTTAGAATTTTGAAACACATATCAAAAGATGTGCTTAAATATTTTATAGCTTTAGTATTTTATAATTAACAAAATGCATTGCTAATAATTTAATAATATTTGAAAATTTAACGGATATTATAAAATTCTTGTTAACTTACAATTAGGGATTTATGTTATAGGGATTTTTTAAATTTGTCTAATGTAATCCCAATAATTTTTCTCTGCCATGAAAATTGTAATCAACAAAATATTCCATCAAAATTCTTAGGGCAAAAGAAAAATATCTTTTATTGTATCCTTTTCCATATATATTTACCGAAAGCTTTGAAATTTTCTGACAAATCTTTTTTAGGAGGATGAACAAATAAAAATTGACCGATTCGTGCATTTTAACA
Source organism: Latrodectus geometricus (assembly GCA_026290005.1). Taxonomy (NCBI): domain Eukaryota; kingdom Metazoa; phylum Arthropoda; class Arachnida; order Araneae; family Theridiidae; genus Latrodectus; species Latrodectus geometricus. The sequence goes on from JAPDSC010039873.1 coordinate 15,681, forward strand.
AGCTTTCAGCAGATCCTTTTTCTTCTTTTCTCCCACTCTAGTTATTCAACACCATTCTTTAGAAAAAGTATCCCTTCTAAATCCCTTGATTTCTAGCTTTTACCCTTTATTTTCTCCCTTAAGTGAACTTTATGATACCCTCTCGAATGGCGTTATGCATGTGCAGAGAAGTAACTAACAAACAAAAGGGCAAGCATCTGAAGGAAACTCTGGAGTACCCCTAATCCTACGGCATTTATAATCTCAAGATAGCGATAGAGAGCAAGGATTTACAGGGCATATAAAGGACGAATCCAAACGATTCTTCTCTTCATTTCAGTTCTTTATCTCACTCAGCCAATTCCTTTTTATTTTAGATCGTCTGCTTTCTTTTTCTGTTCTTTTTTTTTTCTAAAGCCAGATGAATAGTCCACGCGCGTCGCGTTGCGTGTAAAAGAAACACATTGCTGGGTTTTCGTTAGAGTAAAATGGAAGAGAGAGATCAAGGAATCGCGAAAGCCTTGAATAAATACCTTTTTGAATAGAGTTAGTAGAAAGAATGGAGTTTCTCTAGCCTCGCATGAAAACCTCTGAAAAGAACAGAACTTTTCGGTTACCTTTTTTGAAGAAAAACACCCCAACTTAATCTTCCAAAGAGTTCGTCTGGCTTTTCTTTTTTTTATTCCTTCAAAAACTGGTAGAATAGGATGAAAAGTACGACGATAAAAAGCATATTTATAGAGAAAAATTGTAGGAGAAGAAATCTGAAGACCTGTGGTCTCTATTGGCTTTATTAAGCTAACAAGCACCCCCTCTATATCTCCCCTCTATTTTTTTTCTTTATATATTCTAGTTCTCTAATGTAATAGCAGGGAAATGCCATGTTACCCATGATGCATTGTGAGTACGGGACTCAATCCTTCTAGCTTAAGGATCGACACACACGCGTGCTCTCTTTTTTGGATTTGTATGTGAGGTTGCAATTTTCTGTTTTGTATCGCACTTTTGGCTGGTGCAGTTCTCAAAAAATATAGTTCAAGAAAATACTTTTTGTCTTTTATATAATCAAATTCATCATGTACAAAATACAATAAAAACAGAAAAAAAATTTAATTTTGTGAGAAATCGAATTTCATGTGTGCAGAAATTACGAGTTTGTTACATTATAATTTTATTTTTTCTTACTCAATTATTTTTAGAAATATTTAAAACATTTTAAAGTCACAATTAAAATTTTAACTCCTTAATACAACTTCAACTAATGTGACAAAATAATTTCATAATTTACTGTAATATGTTAAAAAAAAATCATTTCTAAAATTATTTAAATAAAATTAATAACATAGAATAATTATTTTTAATGCAGATTAAAAAATTTATATTTTTATTTAGATTTCAACGACACAATAGTATTCATGAAACCTTACGAAGAAAATATATTTATGATATTTTGAATTAAATTTATGTGTGTGAGGCATTGTTTTCTTAAATGATCACCAGTTAATGTATGATAATATTAATTTTCAAATTTAATTGAAAATAAAATTAAAAATCAGGTTTGCTTATTAGCAATAATAAGTTATAAAATTTAATTATACATCAAACTTATTTGCAAATTTAAAATACAAACAATTTTAAATGAAAAATAACACTTTTTATTAAATGCTTGTTAAGTATTGACATTTAATTGAAAAACAAGACAAAATTAAGAGAGATGCTCATTAGTAGGATCAATAGTTAATGAGAAACAATTCAGAACAGATAGTTATCGATTATAACGGAAATGACGTAACCAATAGCGGCTGACATTCAAATGACAGTGATTGATTATGCCATGATCACCAAGTCTATTAATTTGGTTCATTAGAAGCTGAAAACTGCAGATTACTCACATTGAGACCAGAATCAATTATCTTTCCTTCTTCCACTTATATATTATACTTTATGTAAGATTGTTTTCAGTACTTATTTCATAGATTAAAATTATCTTGTCGACTAGCATCCATTTTTCATCAATATCAGCAAAAATATATTAAAAATTAGAATTAATTCATATATTTTATTATATAAACTGTATACTTATTCATTATCAAATTTTTTATTGATTACAAAAAATGTAATTTTTAGGTTATTCCATGATTTTGAATATACAATTATATACTGTTTAGAACTGGTTATACAAAAATATTAAATTCAGAATACATAATGAAGCCGTTTCTATGTAGGAAATCATATATTACACAATAATTTGTTTCGAAAATGCTCTTACCTTGTTAAATATGTCTATGTTTTCATAATTTTACAACAGCCTAATTATGTTTCTGAATTTCTATAATGTATAGATTTGAAACAATAATAGGAACAACTATGGCGACAGTATTGCTACTAACGTGGGCATTGTGTTTGACTGTTGCCGATGATGTTGGCGATGAGTGATGATCGGCGACACGATCGCCAAGAGCTGTAACCCTCGCAGTTCTCCGAAAGGCCTGTCATTGACAAGGACCAAAGGGCTCTCTCCACTCTAAAGCCCATCGGCGTCGTAATACATCTGCATTAGGCGAGTTTAAATTGACTGAGGAGGGGCCTTGGGGCCCGAGATAAAGGGCTTCGGATTAAGGGGTCCGGAGGTCCGACCGCCACTTAGGGCCCAGAATGAATAGGGAAGGCCGGCTTTAGAAAGGAATCCTTCTTCCACCCACCATCCTTTCAAGATACTTTTTTCCCATCCTTTTACCAAACACACTCCGGCAATTAGGGGGTGAAATAAATATTGCGCATTTCTGACAGAGTTCTTGAGAATCAATAAATTTATAAAAATATTTTGTATAGAGAATATAGATAAAAAAATGATATTATGATGCGAATTTTATTTCAAAATTTTTAAAATTTCAGTTTTAGTTTTAAATTGTAAATTCAATTAAAAAAGCACTCTCTCAGATACATATTTCAAAAACCATCATCTTGAGTGGTAAATTATAAGTATTGGATGGGTAAAAAACGCATAAAATTTTTTTTAAGTAGTTTAAGCCTTTTTTGAAATATAAAACATATATATGATATTTTCAGTTTGGTTGTCACTCAACTGTCATTTTTTGCACCCGAGGCCTGATTCCGGGAGTCACGGTTTAAAGTTGATTTTAAACCGTGACTGATTTGATTGATTTTAAACCACTACAAACATCTAAACTCAAGAAAAGTAGGATTCGAGTCCACGAACAGTTAAACCGAAGACAAAAAGGATTAACAGTTCGACCTTCAGCTGGGCAGCAAGATGTTTTCTATCTCACTCGTAAATTTGTTTACAACATAGAATTTGTGTGGGTATATAGATATATATATATATATGTATATACATATTCAGAAGTATCTACAAATACGAGAAATCTAAAAGAACTAGAAATTATAATATCAGAAATCAATGAAATATAACAATAAAACTAAAGTAGTAAACAAAAATTTTAACTGCTTGAAAATATTTTTAATAAAACGAACTGATTATGTCTCATATATTAATCTAATATATAATTTTAATAATGTGATGATTTTTTATTTCATAACTGATCTTCATGATTTATTTATATCACTTTATAAATTATAAGTTAAAATAGAACATAATTATACGAGTTTTATCATTTGAATTTTTATTTAAAGCATTCAAAAAAAGTCAAAAGTGAAAGGAATTTTTAAACTTAAACTGTGGAGTAAAATACTTTTGACACGAGTGGTTTTCAATTTAGATAATTTTATGTAAACTGAAAAATATACAACAAAATAAACTAATTTTTAAGGGAAATAAAAATGCAGTAGAAAATCTAAAATTATTAAGAAATTCTGAAGTATTAAGAAACCAAGTAATTTCTAAAATTATTAAGAAACCATAAATGATATTAAAGTTTAGTTTTTAAACATTTTTTGAACTGGTCAAATAAATTTTCTTGAAAAATCAAAGAACTATGAAAGTATTTAAATTTTATAGCAAAGAAATGGCAGTGAATAAAATTTAAATAATGTGAATAATAGTTTTAGAAAAGAATATACTGTTATCAATTTTAACTCATTTATCTCCTCTTTAGATATTCTATAAATTCTTAAATTAAATTTTATAACTAATTGTAAATAACTTTATTTCATAAAGTTCTATTTAAAGTAATGCAAAACCTAAATGGTTACGACATATTTGCATGAATAGCTATTTAAATGCTAGGAAAATATGTAGAAAATGAAATTTTCATAAAAATATGTAGATAATTTTTTTAGATATGAAAATTATTTCAACTTTTATTTACTTCTTAGTAGTAGTTCCTTCTTGTAGATTTATTATTTTAATATAATAAATCTACAGCATATTAAAATAAATATTTTTTTTATTTTTTAAGTATCACATTAGTTTTCTTACCAACTTAGAAACATTTATTATTAAATATAACTTTTTTTTATTAATTTCATTCATCATAAAACTTGAAAAACAATATCTTTTTTTTAAATTAATCTTTTAAGCTAATTAAACAATATACTTGTAATAACTAATTCCTATCAGACTGCAAACGATACATTTCAAAATTTCAATAAAATAAATGGAATCACGTCTAATCGTAATGTCTAAGCCGAAGTATTCTATTTATTGCCCGCAGCCAGAGAGGTCAACAGTATTCTCTGTATAAAGCGAAATAACTAAAACAAGTCACATATCTGGCACTCTTTCATTCAAACAGTGATAGTGATGGTTTAAAGTGGCCATTTGCAAACGAGGAAATTATGTTTAGACGTATATAAAACGTGTAATAAATGCCCGGCGACATTATTTATATCGAGCCAGTCACTAAAGTACAGTACACTTGGCTCCATTACTGTTTATTATTCTTCAGTTTGATACGTTTTTCGGAAGAGTTGTTTAGAGCCTCGATCTGATGCAAGTAAATATTTTATGTCGCCCCTATAAAACAAAAGACTGACTGTGAAAGAAGTGAATAGAGCTCAACAACGAAGGGGAAAAAAACACTTTCCGATATGTGTATTTATATTAGAGAGGATATAAAAATTGCTCCAGACAAAAACGGTGGTTTTGTTAAAAAAGAGAAATACTTTTCTGGATAAAAGAAATAGAGGTTGGTTTGATTTAGATGATATTAGTTGAGTGTTATCCATATATTTTTTTGTTATGTTCTTTTCATTGTGGTTTTTATATATCACCATAAATAATTCCAAGAAATGTTACTTTTCTTAAATTGAATTATATTTGAACGCGTGAAAATAATTTGAATCTTACTAATTAGAATGCTTCATAATTATCAGAACACCTTAATACTCGGATTAAAGCTTACCATGTAATTAATAAACATAGGGAAAGTTTGAGAATATATATTGAAATCTCTCTAACAATTAAAATTTTTTTATACTTATCATAAATACATTCAGAAAGGAAAGAAATTAAATAAAATATTGAGAAAAATATGAATTTATTATTCCCGTTTCTTTTCATATACTCATATTATAAGCAGGAATTACAAGGTCCTAGAAAAGTGTTTTTCTCCGAACGAAAGAAATAAGTTAAAGATATGTTTACTTCATCTCTTTAAGAATGTAGTACAAAATTTTGAAATGTTCCTGTAATTGGTTTCAGACATAAATGCTCTAGAGAAGAAAATTGCATTATTGTTCCTTGACATTTAAAATTGCTAAATATGAGAGAATTTTTGACTGTTAAAAAAAATTCTGTAACTATAATTTAATTTTACTATTAAGTAAAAGCCTCTGGCTAAAAAAATGTTAAAAATCAATGGAAACGCTTCTGAAACTACATTGTTTTGTATGAAATAATCACAAAAAAAAGAAACTAAAATTTTGGAATATGTGTTTTGAGCAATCAACTCACACAGTTCTTGGGAAAACACACTGTTTCTACAATCTCAACACTAATAGCTCTTAATATGGCCTACTGGTAATATTACGCTCCTTGAAAGTCGTAGGTCTTAGGTTTGAGTCCGGAGGGATTTTTTTAAATTTGTTCTTTTGATATGTGAACATATTTCAATTTCGATGAAAAAGTTCTTTCGTTACATGGCGGATGTTGCCATGCCTTCGACTTTTAGACTATTCGATTCATTGTAACAAATCTGAACACTTTATATTTTTACCTATGCCTGGTGTAATATCCCTTTCTGTTGAGTGGGAGATCCTAGTTACTATTACGCAACAGGGAATAATTGTGCGTTTTTTCCCCATTTGTTGTTGTTGTTGTTGTTGTAGTGTGTCAGCCAGGCTGGCAATATGCTGTGCGATGCTCCACTTTTCCAAGTGAACCATATTTGGCGTGGAGTCCGACTTCCTCAGTACACACATGCCATAGGTACCCGTTTATAGGGTAGGCAATCATTCACACACACACACAAAGAAAGAACAAAGACAAGAAACAGAAAGAGAGAAAGTACATCCATGCCCAAGCCAGGATTCGAACCCAGGCCCCACCCATCTGTAGTCAGGTACGCTAACCACTAGACAGGTTCCCCCATTTATATATGTTATTTGAGTGAAGGCTTGTGTTTTAGGCTTTCCTCTCTTTACGATACGTGATTACGACCAATTATAATTGTTTGCTTACCTGGAAAATTAAATAACTATAACGTTGTGGAAAATCAAATGAAGTGATATCCACTACTAGTATCGAAGTTAAAGCTAAATTCTATCATTCGAGTGAATGAAATATGAAAAAAAATCACATAGTAAATTACTTTGTCCATTAATATCAATTAATTGAAAGTCAATAAAAATATATTAAAAGCTTTATGAATTGATGCATACATTTCACTTTATATTTTATCTGAAGGAATTTTATTTGCTATCATAAGAAAAAAGTTGAGTAGAATAATATTTAACATTCATACAATATGAATATTGTGAAATTTATATTGTGTGAATAATATTATATTCATACAATATAAAAATTTTTAAACATAAGTGTTATTTTTTAATATTAGTTCTATTTTTGTTACTTATGAATGACTGAACTCTTTTAGAAAAACAAGGAGAAAGCTATTTTATACTTCCAATATAGAATCATCAAAAGTAGTTTATCAAAAATTTTTGATTTAATTAATCATTGTATGTATTATATGATCATTCACCGTATTTATGAGGACAGTTCTTCAACCACCTGTTAACAGTTTAATTCAAGTTGTATTGTAATCGAGAAATATACATGTTTTCTAATAAGTTCAAAAGTTTATTGCATACAAATTTTAAGTTATAAAACAAAAATAAATATCGTGACTACATGAGAAGGAAGAAACATTTTTCTAAACTCTAATCAAAGATAAAAAAATATGTAAATCCCTAAAAGAAAACTTTTTGAAAAAAAAAATTCATGAAAGAAGATGTCGATTACCAGAGTTATGATCCCCATTCTGTCAGCCTATCTATCTTATCTATAAGGGGTCGCCAGCCTCCCCCCTCCCCAGATAATAATCTCTCTTTCTCTCCCAGACCCACCCATTGACGCAAAAGCAATGATTTTATAATTTTAAAAGTTGCGACCACTCGAGCGTGCCAACATTTCTCTCATCAAGGAAAACGAAGAGGGGTGGGATCGACGGGGGGACTCACCATGCCTCCCCCACCGCCTCCACTTTCTTGTCAACCACGGCGTTATTAAATCGCTTTCCTTCTCCGCTCCGTATGTCACACTAAATAGATGTTCAGCGAAGCGACCGGTAATTAATAGATCATGCAACGGAATTAATTAAGTTGTGAAGTTGAGCGTGTGTGGTAACCTACCCCTTTCTTCCCTCGACCACCCTAACACCGTTAAGGTCTCTACACCCCCCATCTTTACACAAAAAGCGCACGTCGGCGCAGCTAGGCCCCTCTAAAAATGTTCGCTTAGATGACGTGGGAGACACTCTTTACCCCCTTTATTGCGGTGGACGAATCAGAAACCGGACAACAAAGAAGACCCCTTTGGAACCGTCCAAGCGCACGCCAATTAGCTTCCCCCCTCCCCCAAAGTTTCTTAATCCCTTCCCCCTTGTTTAGCGTAAAGGGGATTAAACGAGATCATAAAACAGTGCTTTGGACAGTTATGACGGCTTCATTGTCGTTTGCAGCGTGTGCTTTCTTCTGACAAATCCACCCCATCTCACTCTGAAGATATCGTTTTCTTTTGTCTTCTCTTCCACGTCTTCTTGTTTCTTTGTTCGTCCTAATTTGCGCGTTAAGGTGTCTGTCGTCTGGTTCGTCTTTGTAATTAATTTATCAAGCAACCCCTACATTCCAAGGTATGACATTTTGCGACTACGTTGAAATTTTTGAAGCATCTTAATATACAGAACAATGGGTATCGCATAATTTACTTTTATAAATAACTTATTTGCCATGTATATGTTGCCATTTCCATTTTTAAGTTATATAAATTTTCAATTCTTTGTATTTACAGGAATATAATGCAGAGAAATTGGAAGAGTTTAAATGCAAAATTTTTTTACCATCATTAATAATTAGAATCTCATTATAAATGATGGTAAAAAAAATAATGCCCAAACTCTAATGTTATGCACTCTCATTAGTATTATATTTTAAACACTAATTAAATAAATGTTTACACAGAATAATAAAAGAAAATTGTATTTTAATTATGATTATTATAAACTAAGGAAATGAAATTTCAAGATTATGATACTTTTATTTAATTTATACAAAGCCTTGAAAAGGAAAAATTACCAAATAAATTTGATATTATAATTATTTTACTATTTCTTTTAAATTTTGTAATTTGGGAAGATAGAAAAATTTTTTCTTTATTGGTTTCTGAAAGATTTTTAATAAAGAATAACTTCTTCATATTATAGCAAATTTTTATTATCATTATCGAAAGTATTTTAAATTCAAAGGATTATACTCTTTAAATTATTTGAATGTATTAATAAGATATATATATATATATATATAT
>JAPDSC010039873.1:24703-48243 GCA_026290005.1 Latrodectus geometricus
TATATATATATATATATATATATATATATATATATATATATATACATTCATAACATTTAAAATTGCCACCATTAACTGTCCAGAAAATTATTTATTTCTAAATTCTAAAATTACACAGAACTAACATTTGTGTTTTCATATATTTACATAGAAAATTATTTTGCTATTTAAATGTACTACATAGTAAATTCTGTTGTACACAGTGGTTAGTTAGGCCTTCTATATGGGAAGGAAGTGAGTTTGAATTACAACCCAACTGAAGATCTATCATATTCATTAACGGAAGCTGGAACACATGAAATAGATTGTGGTAGCAATATCCTCCCTGCGAAATAATGCCATTAGGGGAGGCAGGCCAACTCTGAGGCTTTTCTGTTTGGTCCCTACTTTTAAATTACGAATATCCACCTACTCTCAAGGTCACGGTGTCACGCCCATTAGATGTCCAACTATATAAAGGTGCCATCATCTGCTTTTTGTGGTGCTAAAAGTAGAAATTCCGTGTAGCCGGAAATTATATAATAACATTTTAATAGATTTTAAACATTATTATAACTCTTCAAAAGCATAGTTTTAGCTCAATACAATAAAACATATTTTAAAAAAAATTAAATCTGATCTACTGATTGTCACTTACGTGCATTCTAATGGATTAATGATTAACAACTGTAGTAGTTTACGCATGCGCATAGCAACGTATCATCATTAGAATAATTGAGTTCAATATTTGTGATGTTTACTGAGAAATGTAACAAATTAAATATTGTTTTTAATATGATACATTAATAATTATCAAAAAAATTCCGCTAGATACTTCAAAATACATTTGAATTTAAGTGATATGAAAAAATTCCTGGTGTTCAAGAATATCTGTAATGTCAACAGGTTCATGAAAAATATTCACGTGACAGCACCATTTTTCCAAGATGACAAATACAGAGTTCATAGAACAACCGAACATATAAATGTCACATGTCAGGAACACATCCTAAAGCACTTCGATTAACTTTCTAATCAATAGAAATTAATTACTTTCAAAACCTGCCCTCGTGTTTGGGGCAAAGTGTGGAGCGCTATCATTATGTCCGGTATTTGGAGAATTTTTGCGATCCAGTTTCTGGCGAATATATAGTCTCAAGTGGACTTGGCATATTTACAGAGTAAGGTAATTCTGTTTTTTTAGTTTAGAATTACAATGTTAATTTCAATATATTCAGAATTACAATGTAATTTACAATATATTCAGAATTACAATGTAATTCACATTATATTCAAAATTACAATGTATTCTATCAGAGAGGTACACTTTTTTGATGTTATATTTCTAGGATATAATTAACGTTTTATTCTGATTTCTGAGCTCATAGTGACTAATTTTAATGGTTATTTTTTTGTCTTTTTGATATTTTGTCTTATTGATATTCCGAATTACAATGTAATTTACAATATATTCAGAATTACAATGTAATTCACAATGTATTCTATCAGAAAGGTACATTTTTTTTATGTTATATTTCTAGGATATAATTAACGTTTCATTCTGATTTCTGAACTCATATTGACATATTTTGATAGTTAATATTTTGTTTTTTTGATTATTTTGTAACTTCTCAAGAAAATATCTAAGAAAAATAAATAGAATATATATTATGACTTTTCTAAATAAGTTTACGATCATAAAAATCAAATATCTATTTATCATACATTTTATAATGGTTGTATATGCAACTCACCTCTGTGACTTGGTTCACAGGTGCCCACCTGGTAACGATGAATGAGTAACAGTCTCCCGCCTTGTGGTGGCGAAGGGGTTATATCCAAGTGGCCACCGTTGGAAAAAATAATAATAATTATGGTTATATAATAAAGTCAATTAGTTTGGTGCTACCCACCCTATTCAGTGGTCGGAGTGCCTGCCTGCAGATTGGAGTTCCAGAATTCGAATCCCGGTTGTGGCATAAATGTACTTTTTCTCTCCCCTGTCTTTGTCCTTTCCTAGTATAAATGGGTTGTGAATGGTTTTCTGCCCATTAAATGGGTACTTATAGCATGTATGTACTGAGGAAGTCGGACTCCACCCCAAATTACGGTTCAGTTTTGTTGTGGAGTCTGAATTTATGAAGTATGAAGTTGTTAGAAAAGTAAAGCCGCGTACTGCCAGCCTAACTGGCATAAGACGACAACAACAATACGTTTAGTATTTATTTAAATCGTTGTGAATTTGTAATTTTATAGCTGTATGAATTAGGGAATGTTATCATATACTATTCCTTATAAAAGTATGTTTTCCCATTTTCTACAAATCTTATTAAAATATAAGCTCCCTGTATTGTTGCTCTTATAATCAAATCTAAAAATATATGGAATTCCTAATATTAAAACTACATTCCAGTTCATTACCAAATGCCCATTATGTTTCAACAATAGGAAGACATTATAATAGAAACATCATGTCTTAGAAAAATACGACTTGTATTTAACTTCCTCAATCCATAGGAATATAAGTTTTCTCCCACCAACTCGGTAGAAATTGAACTAAAAAATGAATGCACAAGTACTTATACTTTCGTGCGTACTTCTAACGTACTTCTATACTAAAGAAAGATTATTATGCTGTTCCACTTTTTTATGTATGTTTCTAAATTCTATGATGAACAATTGATGTAGTCTGTCTTTAGTGTGTACCAATTTTTTCTTCTCAGACGGTAGAGTATAATAGATATCTGTGAAATATCTTTATAAGAACCCAGTGGTGGCCATCATAAATAAGTTTGTATCTTAGCATTCCAGCAGTATTACATTTCAATAATGTACGTCTTTGCGATGTCCACTAAGCAGTATCATAAAAACCAATAAAGAAAAAAAAAGATTTATATTACATTCACATGAAATTATACATCTGTGGAAAAAATGCAAGGCCGATCAATCCAAACCTTGTTGAGATGGTAGATCTCATCTAGATTTCATGTGTACGTTTCTCAGAGTGGGTGCTTGGGAATTTTCCATATCCTAATCATAGACAGACTTTATTGTAAATCAACATCTTTGGAAAGTTCTCTCAGAAAGCAAAATACGATAAATGCTTAAATTCTTTACAATAATCTTCCTCAGTTATGCTGTCTTCTACACGATGTCAAAAAACATCCTAAATATCAATATCCAGGAAAATAAAACTAAACATTATTTGATATTAAAGACTGCAGCAAACTTAAATCAAGGAAATATAAAGTATTAGATAAACCATGCGTTTAAATGTTCTCTTTAATAACATAATTATATATAAATTTCATCTCCAGTTATCTAAAGCACTTCAAATACACAAAACTATTCAACATACCTTATGTTCAAAATACTGTATACTTTACTGTACTCAAGTGAGTAACTTTATAATCTCTACATCCGAAAAATAAATTGCATTACTCTTTCTGGAACACAATTGTGTTCTTAATCCGAAAGAAACCATCTAAATAGCTTTCATCACCAACTTAAGAAGCATTTGGTGAAGGTAGGGACGCATTCAACGAATCTTCCTTCAGCTGCTTTCTGAGAATGCCCGAAACCTTTCAAAAACCAACCTAAAAAGAGAAGATCACGCATTGGAAGGGAGCAAAAACGAAGAGAAGATAAAGAAAAAATAGGAGAGAAGTAAATAAAGAGTGGGCTTTTAACGTCTACAGAAGAGTGAGAGGCGAAATAAAAAAAAGAGGAAATGCAAAGAAAAAAGCCTTTTGACACAATTCTTTTCCCCGTTTTCACTCGAAATAAAGTGGCGAGGCTTAAGCCGGGGTTTTGCAGGGGCGTCGTTTTTCAAGCGCCCCGGCATTAGGGGCCAAGCTTAAGCCTTTGACAAATTTGCCCGTTGTGTGTGTCGGTGCATCTCGCTTGCCCCTGCCAGATTGCGCGTAAAAATAGTTGAATTTCTCATCGTTAGTGCAAGCATTACATAGAATTTTACCCCTCGTCACTCTAGCTTAGATATGCAGGTTGTTATATATTTCAATTAAACGTATTTTGCGATTTTTTTTTCCCTGAAAAAGTTTGTTAAAAATACCTTTTAATTCCATACTTGCAAATGAATTATTTTTAAAAATGAGTTTTAAAATGTCAAAAATTATTTGAATACAGAAGGTAAGTAAGTAATGTATACATAATATTTAAATTATATTGTTAATTATTACTCTGTTTCATATATTAAATCTGTTTTTATTCATTATAGAAATATGGCTTACATTTAGTAAATGTTCAGCTGATAATTAATTACACCATTTTAATTTGCTGAAAATTGAATTACATCATTTAAATGTACAAATTTTTTTATTTTTACACAACCATGTTCCCATTCTTTTTTTTTCCTTTTTTTTTGCTTTAAAAATTTAGTAACAAAATATTTTCTAATAATTTTATTAATTCATTTTCCATAATATTTCAATTTATTTAAATTATTCCATAGCTATTTCCCAAAATTCCTATTCCCACATTCATGTTTTAAACATAAATTACTATTAATTTTTATGATATAGATTATTTTTATAATTATTGTTTTCGTCAATGATTTTGAAGATTTTTGTACAATATATGTTGGAACAATAAGTTATTATCTGCAATGAAAGAACATTAGTTTAATTTTGAATATTTTATTTACATTTAGTAATTTTTAGGAAGCTTTCTATTTTATCATCATCATATTAAAGTATGAATCAGCAGTTGAAGAGTTTAGCTTTCAGTAATCAAGTAAATTGTGCAGTTTGTGTGAGTGTTCCCAATTAAAAAGTATATTTAAAAGTATAGAAAAAAATGATATTTACAATATTAGAAAAATTGATAGCATCTATCAAAATTTTATCTTAAAAATTTGCTATTTTCAAAAAATATATATGCATATAAGTCATGTACAATATCTGAATTATTCAGTGAATAAAATTTTAGCAAATATGAAATTATACAATGTAAATATTTTCTTAAATCCTAACTAGTACTCAACCAATCGACATTTATCAAATACATATTATGTAATAATATTTTGGAGTAAGGAAACCCTTCTTTCTACGCAGAATTATCTCTGTACTTTCGCAGATAGTATCTCCGCCTACAAAATCCAATCACTTCCAATATTTTACCCTTTTATATATTGTGGGACGCGTTAATCCTTTAGGGTAACCGAAATACAATTGATGGGGTAATATAAAAAAAACGGGTAGAAAAAAAAAACAGAAAATAAAAACGTCCTTGCTACCGTCCTTGATTGATTTCATATTATCCGGACGGTTCATCTGGGTCTATGTGAGGTAGATATCTCCAGCAGTAGACCAAAAGCTGGCGGTGAGGTGGTAGGGATGGGTGAACGTCTATTGTTCAATTCTGGATCCTGTTGTCGGGCGATAGCTTCTGAGCAAACATTGAGATAGTACAGGCATGATGGAAGATAAAAGGGTGGTCGGCCAACAAAGGCGATGACTAAATCTTCGTGGGAAAGCGTCGGAAGCCCTCCTAATGCTTTTTGCTGCCACAGATAGCTGACGTGTTTTGTATGCGGTGGACGATGTGTGAATCTATTGACAGAAGACCATAACGGTTTTATTTTCTTTGCTACGTATTGGAAATATACGCTTGAGCAAGTATGGCATGTTGTTGGATAGGGTAAGCCGAATAAAACGTGCGATGCGAAAGCTTTTGAAAGAAGTTCGTGATGTTCAAGTTTATATTCACGGAATAAAATTTTGTGAAAACATACAATGCTTCAAAATAATAGAAATATACTAAACGAAAACCTTACCAAAGGTATTCCTGAGTAACTGCCTAAGGTATTTAAAATAATTTTTCTAAAATTATTTTGCCTATTAATGACAAATTCTCAGTTGTTACGACTCAAAAATACTAATTTTCTAGAACGGTTTGAAAAACTTTAAAATTTTAAATATAAGAAAAAGAAGCATTTACATGGATTGATATATAAAAGAAATAAAAAAAATCAAATATTCATTAACAGGAAAAAAATTAAGGAATAAGCAACTGTTTTTTACACATTCATAGAAATTATAGTCAAGTTTAATTTGATTAGATTTGCAAACCATATATTTTTTAACTTATTAAACTTTATAATATAGAAATCAAATCTTATTCTTTATTTAATAAAACTTAAATTTTGTTAATTTACATTTACTTTTGAAAAATTTACATATGTCATATTTTTATTAACTTAAAATTTGCTACCATTCTTTTGGTTTATCTATAATTTTGTCTATTTCTGAAAATACCATTGTATTTTAAAGATGTTTTGCCTAGTTAAGGGTGTATTGTCAGGAATTTGTTTTAAATTCTGCTGTTCAAGATTTTGAGACTTACCATGCAAGTAAACATTTGTGATAACTTTAAATTAACCTTAAAATGCAGGATTTGGGTGATAGAATATTAGTATGAAAAAAGTGTCAAATTAAGAGTAACAAATTAGGAAGTTCAAATAGTTTTTACACATGATCTGCAAAATGTGCAAATTTTAATAAAATATGCATAGTGTTCACGTATTTATGTTATTGACATAACGTATTTTTTTAGCATTTATAAGCAAATCTAAATTAAAAACTATTTCAACACTAAAATCTAAATTATACTCAAAAATTTCTAAAATGAGAAGTTCCTAATTGCATTGATAGAAAAAATATGGAGATAATCAAACTATTAATAATAGAACAAAATAATGTAGTCAACAAGCTTTCTCAAACTTTAGTTTCATTGCTAAATCTTTTTGCTGAATATTTGTTAGCGAAATTTTTTTCCTCCATCAATTATATCCCATTCTGTATTCTAAAAGATGCCTTAGTTTTCAGCTTCTAAAAGGAATTTTTTTCTCCAATTTTTCACATTTTTTTATGATTTTTATTAGTTAATATTCCATGGCTGGAAAAAGTTTGTTTCAAAAAATACTCTCAATTAAAAATAATGTTAATAATTATTGGTTACTAAGAGTTTCATGTCTCATAAATTTTTCTTCTTGTATCCTAGTATTCATTTTAACTCATTAACTTCATAAAAATCACAATAAAACTAAAAATATTTGAGGAATTTTATCCCTTAATATTCTCAAATTTAAAATATTAATTAATGATATCTAAATATTGTTTGATTCCCTAATAATAATTTCTCAACTTTAAAATGTAACTAAGGTGTAATTCTACAAAACAATTTGTTTGAAGTAAAAAGAATGCAATGTGCATTTAAAAGTTAATTTCATGAAATATTTACATTTAGTAGCAGAAAATGTTTACAATGTAATATAACACATTTTATTCAATTTTCATTTTATTTAAGATAAATCAAAGATTATTTTTTAAAATTTCTCCAATTTATAATCGTTTATTACTTTTTGCAAAAATTTGTAAAAAAAAGTTATAATTATAGTCTGTAATAAATATTATTATAAAATTTAATTTCAGATTATCAAATTATAATATGAATAGTTCAAATATTTCATCTTTTATTAACATTTAGTTTAATTTATGCTTATATATTTCAGGAATAAATTTATAAAATGTGACCATTTTATTTACTCTGAAGTAATTGGGAATGATTTATTTACCACCCTTCTAAAAAAATTTAACTGAATAAAGTCAAATTAAAACTTTATGAAAGAACATGATAATCATACACGTAAATATCGAATCCCAATAATGGGACTTAATCTTCAAAATTTAAATTTAAATGAAGGATAACACTTATTATATGTTGCATAAACTTAAAGAGTTTAGGCTGGAATGGATATAAATCCACAGTGACATACATGTAGTAATGATACATAAAATAATGACTCGATAAAATGAAACAATGTTTGTTTCGTGAAAGCTGAAAATAAATCACTTTTTACGGTAATTACTGTAAACAAAATATAAAAATATCTTTAATTGTGGAAATAATCATCTTACACGTGATTACATGAAACTGTTGCACAAGAGGAAAAGAAATGCTTTTAGTTGTCGTCTTGCCTCAATAATTTTCCAACTTTCAAAGATGTCACAATATAAAATTTTAATTGAAAAATAATATTTGGTATGTTGAAATGCTTAACAGAAATGCAACAGATCATTAGACAAAAATTTATATCAAATATTAATATGGATTTCAACAAATTAACAACTTTTAAGAAAGTTATCGTCTTTAATTTTTTTACGTTGTGTGTAAGAGACAGTTTTACATTACATTCAATTTAATGCATATTTTTCAATGTAATTCCTTTATTTTATCAATGTTTTTTTTTTGTATTTTTGATAGTTATAATGTAGTTTTATATATTATTAATATTACACGCAATAAAATAGTATATCATATAATTTGTAACATTTGTAATATTTCGCAACTATATTCAGGTAGGGGACAATTAGTACCTTACTTAAGAAAAAGTACTTACATCAGTCCTGGTAACTTTGATGGAAAAGTATCCTAGTCACAGTTAAAGAATAGTCAAGTTATACTTAATCAAAATACCAAGACTAATCTACAAACTCAGTCATTAAAATTTTTATAAAATATCTGAATGTGATTAGGAATTACTGATATCACACTTATGACCCAATAAAAAAAGATCCCTTTGGGGAATTGTAAAATATAAATATAATTGTATTTAAAAGGATAGTTCTCCTTTGTATTAGAATTTTTTCGTTAATAATAAGTTCCTGTCTGCTTCAAGCTGGTCTTTTAAACATTTATAATTTCGCCTGCTTATAAATAATGTCAAAAATTAACAAATTTTGTTAGTTAAGTTTTTGAACTTGAAACATAGCTTTTGCCAAAAATTCAACATGCAATTTTAATTGTTTCTGAAAATACTTGGCAAAGACCTCCTATTATTGATGAGTAAGATTCCTTTTAAAGATGAACTTGAAAACAGTCCCTGGGAAAATATTTACCTCGGAAATTGCACGTGACAGTTTTTCCTTCTAAAAGAGAAGAAAATCGTGGCCGTAGAAATGGATGCAAAGCGCTAAGCGATATTGCCACTTTGGAAAAGTGACACCTATAATTCATAGGGGAACTTCGCCGCCAAAGTCCCCTCAAAAGTCTTCATTTTCAAGCTTTTATTTACTGCTTAAAATAACAATCCATAAAGTTATGTCCCCCTTTGAAAAGACTGGGAATTTCAATAACTTCCGGAAAATGTCATCTTTCACGATCATCTTTCCTCTTCTTCGCTTTTCAGAAAATAAATAATAAAAAAAGTTTTTAAACTGCCAAAGGTAAATAACTATAAAAACAAGAAGCCAAATGATTGAATACCCGCCAAGAAACAAAAGCCGTCGATCTCATTAGAATTCGAAAACTGCTTCTATTACAGGAAGTCGTAAGATCCAGTTTAGGAAGAAGAAAAAAAAGCAGGAAAATTACTTTAGGAAATAAACATTAATATAATAGCTTTAAATCTTCGGTTATTATTTTTTTTAATCTATTCATAAGCATCGAGGAGGAAAAAAAATTGGAATGAATAAAAATCGCCAATTGTCCGAATATTTTCTCGCCAGCACCTGAGACATGATTAATGATTATTTTATCACCAAAACCGGGCATCGCCGCGACGGGTAGAATTCCGGGATTTTAGTTTACCTCGAAAAGGATGACCGGAAATCGGAGAACCGAGGCAGCTTCGAGCTCCTAATCTCGGTCCCGGATAGGGGTGTTTAGGAGGGGGAGAAGACGTTTATCTATATTTTGGGAAAGCTGAGCGAGAGAAAGAGAGGATGATTTTCGTTATTCATGCCGAAGTGGGTGTCGGTAAAAATTGTCTCCTTCCATGAGAAGGAGCTTTGGGGTTGCCAATAATGGCGTTAAGTGCGAAGATTCGCACAAATAGATTTTTTTCACATTCTGTTATTTAAGATTTCGAATCATAATTTTCTACAATAACTGCCTTTGTAATTAAACTATAGCTATCTTACTTTAATATAACTTCAATTAAAAAATATATTTCAAGTTAAATACATAATTTCTTAATTCTTCATATTTGATTGAATGTAGTTTTGCGGAATTATAAGGGAGATATATCTAAAACATATCAAAATTGTAAATATTACTATGAAACCAATCATATAAGAATTATAATGATTGGTTTTATTGTAATATTTACAATTTTGATATGATTTTACGAATATTTTGTGTTTTCTTTTTGAAAGCTTAGCTCTTTTTGTAGCATAAATACTAATTCAATCATTTAAATCTAAATCCATCAACCATATGTAAAAATTACAAAAAAAATTTTATGACCGCCCAAAAAAGCATTTTATTTTATTAAAAGACTATTTTATTTCACGTATAAGTAACTTCATTTTCTTTAAAAAGTAAACCATCAATACATATTTGCGTTTATAAAAATGAAATAATCTCATTCGATTTCCAAAAAGACTTGATTGTAAAATTTTTTGTACACTTTATTGTGTGAAAATATTTTTACATTTGGAACAAATTTAGAGGATAAGGATCTATAAATAAAGATGTAAATTAGCTAAATATTTTGTTGATAAATTAATTATTCATTAGAAATATAATCACAATTTGTTATATATTTTTTAACCAAAAACTCTTCATAATTTCTTAGAGTTACATAATTTTTTGCCCTTTTTTAGACAATTAATATCATGAATAGATGTTAATCTACGTGATGAATATTAATTTTTTATAATTTATGTGTAAAATTAATTCTTAACTTTATTTGATCATTCATTAATCATAAAAATTCTTTAATTTCGAAATATTTCTTATTGTTTCATGCTTTGATATTTTTTTGACAACAATAATATTTCGGTTCTTATAAAGTTTCATCTTTTTAATTTTAAACAATTTTAAAACAGGAATTATTTTTTATTTATTTATTTTTATTTCATCTATTTACTTACTTCTTGCGTTGCATATACATTTTAGGCATTTTCATTAAAAAGAAAGTTATTTAATTCTGATACTCTTTATTTTTCTTATTTTGATTTTTATCTCTTTTGGGCTTTCTTGCATACTTAGTATTTTGTTTGCATTTTAGTTTACTAATGAATTTTTTTTTCCAATAATGTACAGGAACTTAGATTTCATTTTAATTTCATATATACTATTTCTATTTTACATACTGACAATTATATCTATATTATTCCATATTTTGCTTAAACAACATTTTCAGTAGATATTTATAATTTATTTAAAATGTAATTTAATAAAAGATCAACTAAGGAATTTATTGTTTGAAAAAGAAAAGATTTTCGTTTTGTATAAGATGAATTAATTTAACCCTTTGTGCGAACAGCATTACTAAACCTATACTTTAAATATAATTTGTAATACATTTTTCTTGGCTCGTTTATTATTTAATTGGTCACTTTTTACATATAAAATGCACTTATGAAAATATATAGGTTTTAATTTTAATCAAATACATTTATTTATAACTTTAGTTTAAGGTTTAAATCATTTTTCTAGAAAAGTGCATTTTCCATTTCTATTTCACTACCAGAAAATCTACATTTTATTGCTTTACAAACTTGAAACAATTAATATTTTTAATTAAATTATCAAATTCATTTGTTAAAAAATTTTGCTAGAAAAACCAAAATCCATACATATTTACTTAGTACTCAAATCAAATTTGTCACAGATTTATTTATTCTGGATTAAAAATTTTATTTTTCTTAGAAATACAACAGTAAAAGTATAATTATAATTCAAAGAATAATAAAATTATAACATATATTTTTTCCTAATACATATAAAGAAATACATCTCGATTCTAAAAATACAGTTTTTGACCAAGCTGTATAGATTAAATTAGTATATTTGAAATTAAATTATCTATTTGTGTTATTAATTTGCTTTAAGAAATTTACACCATGATTTTTTTCACAACAAATTTCGAAATTTTTAAGATTTTTTCTTGTTTTTGAATCTTATTTTGACATGCACCATTTAATGCAATTAATTAAAAAAATTTATTTATTTTCATAATTCTCATTATTTAAATTTCAAAAATTTTAAGTCATTAAATTTGAGCTTCAATCAAAAAATTCTGCAGTTTCTATTTATTTTGTATTTTTTTTTTTCATTTAGAATTATAAAATGACTTAGCAATAGCAAAATTAATATTTAACAGTTATTTTCGAAGGATTATCCTAAATTTTTTAACTCATCATTATATAGAACGTTTTTTATGTATTCTTCAAAGCATTACTTTTTTAATCTGGGTATTAAAGATGTTAGTTTAAAATCTGGAGAGATTAAAAGTTTTTTATTTCTATCTTGATAACTTACTAGAATTTTTTGGAAAAGGAGTCGATTTCAGAATGTTTATAAATAAATGCATTGTTATCATTTTTAAATCTAGAAATTAGGGTACTAATTATTAATTATTTCCTTTTATAATTAAAATTTTTGAACAAGAAATATTTTCTGCTTTTTTACATACAAAAGTAAAATTTTGAAAGTAATAATAAAGGAATTAGTAATTGCTTATTTGTGATAGTAAATTAAATATATTATTAGGAATATTAGTAGGAATGCTTTTCAAAATATATAATAATGATTAAATTAAAAAAAAAAATTATGTGTTTATAAAAAGTAATTAACTCATAATGTTTTCATTTATGCTAAACTAAAAGGCTGGTATTTTCAGTGTATAAAGTATATCAGTTTTCAAGTAAAAATTACAATTTAAATTATACTATGTGTACCATTTTTAAACAACAGTTTTTTTTCTTCAACTTTGTTCAAAATATTTCTTTTGCAACATGGAATGATATCTCACATACAGATCAAATAAAAATTAAACAGAATGCGGTGTAGAACGCTTGAAAAAAATACCTTTCTAGTACAAAATTTTAAATTTGAAAGTCGGGATACTTAAGAATTTCCGACTATCATCAACATTCCATTGCATTTCAGACTGGTGACATTTTGGGAAAATCGTAAATAAGTTCGCTGCACTGGGCAAAAACAGTAGCTCTTCTAAAATCTTTTTTTTTTCTCAATCAATCTGTCGAATCCATTATTTTATATAATTTTTCGTTACCGAATGATTATGAATAAATGATTATTTTAAGACATATGAAGAAAACACAAATCAGCAATCCTGAAATGAGGAAATTTCAAAATGATGCTGTATCACTTAAATTATTTTTTTCGTAACTAAACAAAGCCTATAGTTTAAGATAACTAGAGATTAATATCCTAATATAAATTCTATCCCATTTAGTACAATTGTACTTAGTTAAACCCATGGTTGATTTCGCTTTATTTACATGGATGAGTAGTTTATTATTTTTTCACTTGAAAACACACAAAGCCTCAGAAACGGGAACAAAAATGGATAAATATTTGAGACTGCTATTTTCCCTGTAAAAATGTCAGCAAATATTTGTGTAACAAAAATATGTGCTTCAATTCTTTTTAATCTTAAATTATTAGATCAATGTTTGTAGTATTTTGAGATTTTGTTTTTCAAAATGTAGGGCTTAAATAAAGGTATTAATTTTTCTATAATCCTTTTTTTAATTTGCGTTGTTTACTTCTCATAATTTTTTTAAATTTTACATACTCTCAATATTATTTAAGTCAAGTAGCAAAGCTCATACTGATTACCTTGTTTTTCTACGTAATCCTAGATTATTATTTTGTATACATAATTCTTGTGAATATTCTTAATGTCACTAAAATATAAATAATTTTAAGTATAATATAATGTATAATGAAACGTATACCGATAAATAAAATGTTAAAGAGAAAACTTTCTTAGTTAATTTTAAATTAGGTCTTTAATGCATACCTGTACTAAAATTTTACATATAATTATTATGTAATTAAAATACAAAATTGATTCAGAAAGTTGTTTTTGTAAATACATAAAAATTCAATACAAAACAAACGTTCTTTATATATTTCACTGAAGTGATATGGCATCGCATATAATTCAGTTTCAACTTAGGTACTAATTAAGTTATATTTGAAGATGATACGAGATAATTAAATCAAACAATAGTATCTCCTAGTCATTTAGAACTACCAGTTTGGGATTTTTTTAAGCTACAAAACAATTGAAAGATTGTATTAACACGATTGTATATAACGATGTATATAACACGACTGTTTTGTAACATCAACTATTGCAAAAGGCAAAAATATAATGTCCGAAAAATACGAATTAAATTTATTCTACACCTTAAAATAAAGTTCAACAAGATATAACTCTTTTATTAATTTTCTAAACACGTAAGTTAAATTATTGACAAATTTATCAAATAGTACTTTATCTTAAAACTAATAATTCCTCAAAAAAAATAATAATAATAATAGTTCATGAGAAAAATACAATTGAATCCATTAATAATTCTAGTTAACCGGATTTGTCGACGACGATTAAGAAATTAACACTTGGATGGCTAAATACTCTAACCACAACAAAGGAGAATCACAGACAATCGCCAAAGTCCATCGCCAAAAAGTACAACCCCGCCAGATAGGGAGATCTCTTCTATTGTCATAGCCGTGACAGGATCCGTCGGGATGTGGGAGTAGAGGGTGGGTATTATTTCAGACTCTGGATCAGAAATTTGATGAGGCCTCCCGCTTTTGCTTAATGTTCAGAATGATAAAGGGATTTCGGGGTAAGACGATAGCCCCTTCAGAATACCTATTACCATAAGGTGTCCGCTTAGAAAGCGACGGGATTACGCTTTAATGCGCCTTTTATCTTATACCCCACTCTCTGCCGTGTCTGTCTCTCTGTCCGGGCAGTAGTTGGTGGGGATTTAGAGCCGCCTATATTATGTTTGTGTGCTCTCTGTATCCCTCCCCCCCCGTCATTCGACCCTGCGATAATTTATATCCCACCTATGGTTGAGAGGAAGAGGATAGATTAAAGTAAGATCTTTGACTGAGAGGATGGACCAGGGGGTAAGGGAATGTGCTTTTAGAAAATTTTCTGCATGCCTTGCCCCACTATACCAACTCCTTTAAATAACTTAATTCTGGCTCGTCATGAAATTAATATATTAAGTAGTAGTTTGACGGGAATAGGATTATTCAGAGTTTTAGATTGAGGAAGTATATATATATATATATATAGACTAATAGAAAATGTTTTCGAAAAGGGACTTTCTTTTTACGTGATACTTTGAATAGTTTCGACATTTTATTGTTATTCATATCATCCTAAACGTTATTCAAATCTCTATAAAGCTAAAGATAAAAAAAAATAATAAAATAAAAATATATATCTTGTAAATTTTTATGCTAGTTTACGATTGTTAAATTTTAATTTAAATAATCCAACAATTAGAATAAAAAATTATTTGGAAATAAATTTTTTTTAAGAATTTGTTCATGGGAAAAATTATTTTTCTATTTTTCTGTTCATATTCATTAAATCAGCCAAAGAAATTCGGTCCTTTATGAGAAATTATTTTTATCATTTTTGGGGATTGTCTTTTAAATCTAAAATGTTTGTTTACATATGTTTAAAAGTTAAGAGTTTATGTAATGTTTATTATATATTTAAGAGAGCTAAAATAAAGTGGTAAGAATACCATTCCAGGGAAAAAGTGATTATATTTCAGAAATGACTTACTAATTATCAATTACACTACCCAGCAATTAATGAATTAAAGAAAAATTCTAAAAATATATAATCTAAAAGCATTTCTTTATTTGTCGCACGTTTAAAAGACGTTCCGTAAATATTAATTATCTTATCTTATTTAAAATGTATCAACTCATTCCCTTCTGTGTTTTCACACATAACGAAATTTAGTCTATTTCAAAGATAATTTATTTACAAATTTTTTAAAATTGTTTCAAAAGAAATCAGTAGTTTTAAAAAAACGTTCGTTTTTTTTTGTGTATATTACTTTATTACAATCATTCAGATTACAGCTATAGACAAAGGGTAATATTCAATGAAAATTTCGAAAAAAGCAACCTGAAAAATTCTAAAATGTGCTTATAAAAAGTAATAGAAACTATTCACACTTAATATATAAACTATATTTACTTATTAATAATTTTTTTCCAAACACTAATCAAAAGTATCTTTTAATCTTTAAAAACTAATTTAAAAATAGCATTTATTTAAATATAAATGAAATTAATCATTATTTATATTTAACATTGACTTTATTAGACATATTTAAGTGCAGACAAAATGAAACGATATATTGGTTCTAAATGCATTTTGTACTGAATACAAGAAGTACTTATACGCATTAACATAAGTTAAAAAACTTTAAAGCAGTTAGAAAATAAAATCTTAGTAATAAAATTTTTAAAAAATAAAAGAAAATTGTTGCGTTACACAAATTATATAGATTTTAGTCCAGTGTGTATTAAAAAAATTTCTCCAACAAAACAAAAAAAAACCATATATTAAATGCACCATTGCATGTATTCGAAAAGTCACATTAGTTATTATTTACTTATTTTTTATTATTTTTTTATTTTTTTGTCAAAACATTTTGTATGTATTTTAAATTTCTAAGAATATATATTATAAAGTAATCCAAAACTATCAAAAGAAAATTTATATAATTTAATTTGTGATGATACCGACAAATATTATTTTTAAATACAATGAAACTTTCAATTTCACCTTTTTATTTCAATAAATATATAGAAACATCCTAAAGAAGAAAATTCGAAACTGATGCTTAAAAAATGTTAATAAGCCATGAAAAGCTACTTCAGAAGAAAATATTCCTAACATTGCTATAACTATAACCATGAATATTCAATTAAAATTTTAATAAGCATGACAAATTATTTTTTGAAAATTGGAAAAGCTGTTGTTTCTAGTTTTCTTAATTTTCCTCCTATCTAAAAACACAGTTCAATTAAAAATAGTTCAATTGTAAATTAGTTTTTAACGTGAACTGAAAAACAATTTGGTTTTTAGTTCACATTAAAAGCAAATTTAATATTAATTATGCAATTATAGGTTATTTTATGAAATATATTTTTTTTAATAATTTAATTTATTATAGTGAACTATTTAAAACATTATATTTACAAACTTATTTATTTATATCTAGTTTGAATAAATTTATTTAAATAAATATATGTTCCTTATCTTTTATTTTCTTAATCTTTTCCATTTTTTAAATCTTTATCCTGTTTATCCTTTCAGAATAAAATGTTATCCACAAAAATACACTATCAAATAAGAGCTCACATTTTTTAAAAGAATTGTTACTCCTATTTTTAAAAACATTAAAACAACAATCTGTATTTTACTTTGTATCATGTCTATATTATTTTTATTCGAGATTTTTAATTTTTTTTTTTTTTTTGGTTCTCTTCTTCAGTTAGTTTTTTCTATTCTTAACTAAAAAAATACTATGATTTTTAAGTCTGAATTCAAAATTCAAGTTAGATCCACGCATGTTAAATTAATCGAATGAAATATCTGAGAATCCAAATCAATATTGCATTATATTTGTTCGTAGAGCCAAGTTAATAGAAAACTTATTCTGTTTTCTTTTATAAAGATTACTTATTCAGTTGTTGTGTTGATCTAAAATAGGTTTGATTGACAGGGAAAAGATTATTAATAGCGGTAAAACTATACTTTAGGGTGCCCTTTGGCGAAATTGGCAATATTTTTTTTTTTTTTTTTTTTTTTTTTTTTTTTTGCGCTTTTCCATTTCGCGCCGATTACAGTGCTAACAGGCATGGTTGAACATTCAAAAATAACGCAACATCCGTTGGATTTTCAAAATTTTAAAAATGATAAACCAATCAAAGTCTTGACTGGATCTAAACCAATCAGAACACGATTTGGTTTTGCCCAGCTTGGCGATCAATCGCGATCACAGTTTGGCGAGAATCAAAGAGACACCCTAAAGTATAGTCTAACCTTTTCAGCTTTTATGCAGTGTAAATAGCAAGACTATTGTATTTCAATTGTTATAAGGAGGAATGAATTTTAGAATGATGAATGTTAATTCAGATGTCCTTGGGAAGCATTCGTCATGTGACGATGCTCTACACTTTTGGCAACTGGCTTCAAATCATACATAATATAGTTATTTCATAAAAAAATAAGCATTTAGAAAAGTAACAATTAAACAGTTTCAAGCAAGAAATAAAAATATATTTGATAATCTAAAAAAAAACATCTTAAATTAAATAAATTTCAAGCGCGTTTATGAACACTATATTTTACGGTGATAAAAGTCAAAATCGGACGTCATAAAGAAAAATACACAGATTTAAATCAATTTCACGGAGAAAAAATCATTTACTTGAAAAAAAAATATTACATATTTCATGATTGAGAATTACGTAGTTCTAATGCGCCAACATTAATGTAATTTAAATTTTTACCGCCTCATCTCACACCAAAGTAAAAGAAAAAAAAATGAGGGTGGGAGAAAAGAAAAAAAATAAAGAAACTTCATTCTCGAGAGTAGACAGATTTGATTAACATATAAACATTTCCCTAAAAAGACAGAATCACTGAAATCTGTCTGTCTTGTCTCTTAGTAAAGAGAGAAGATGATAAAAAAAATCATTCTCTTACTCCACGGGAAGAAAAAAAAAATATCGCTTGCTAAGCTTCATTCCCCCACCCCTCTCTGTCATCATTTTATCTCTTAAAACCACATCACTTTTTTTTTACCTCAACAATTTTTTTTTTCGTTTTCGCGCGCCATTTTTTTTATCTCGGCTATGACGAAGTTGATTCTGCAGTACTTGTCTCAGTGACTTCTTTTTTTTTTTTTTTTAACATGCTTATTTTTTTCTCCGCATCACTTAAGGAGGGCGCTGAAGATGATGGCTCTCCAGTTTCTACTTCACCCCAAAGGAGGTGGGATGAAAAAAAAAGCGGAGAACAGAAGGGGAAAAAAAAATATCGCGAGTTTGGGGTAGATAACGAGTTTGAGAACATCGGATTGTTGAGGAATTTATTTATTATTATTATTATTCATATATATATTTACTTTTGAAAACTTTTTTCTTTGCATTTGCAACACGTGAAGATTTGAAGCTGACGCCCTGTTGCGTTATCTACTTTCTACCTAATAAAATAAACTCTGTTAGCATTCTGTATTCTGACTTTCAATTTTTGATAACGAAATTGGAAAAAAATAAATTTTTTATATATGCATACTTTGTCGATATTTTATTTTGAATTACGCCAGATAAATAATGTAGAACTTTAAAATGACAACATTCCAGTTCTTTTAATGAAACTATTTGTTTATTGTTTAATGTTCAATTACTCAAACTATATATTATTTTCTAACTATATATTACTAAAACTATATATTATTACTTCTGAACTTTAAGTCTCAACTTTTTCACGGTGGCAATTTTTGATTAAAGTAAATCGAAAATAAAGACTTCATTTTGGTTTGTAAACGCGTTTAATACATACTTAACTTTAGAAATTCAAAAGTGTCGCGTAATTTATTAAATAAAGAATAATAACCACGCTATAGAACCAAAACTAGGTTTCATTAAATCAATTTCGAGATTAAGGCAGTGCGTCTTTACTTTTAACTCTAATGTTTATGTTAAAACGAATTTAACTTTAAATTGTGATTAAAAAGAGCAGTTTGAATACAGTATTAATGTGTGATACTACTTAAATATAGCAAAGTGTTTAAAGTTATTAATTATATTAATCGGTATATATATATATTCCACAAAAAATTTTGCAAGAATGTTTGAATTCTTCCATTGCCAATTTAGCGAATAAGCTCCTTATTGTGTATAAACTAATAACTTGAAATTGTGCATTCTTTATAATATTCCAAATTCTTTTTTTATTATTTTATTAATTCTGTAGCGTAAATGAATACTACATTCTTTTACTTTCGTTTTTAAATACTTAAAAGTATTTATTACATGTTCTCAATTTTTAATCCCAAAATTTTTATGTAAAGTACAAAAAAAAAAAAAAAAAAAAAAAACGGATTTTTTAAAATTTTCAAAAATTGCGGGATTTAAGCACATTTTTGAAATTTGTTATCTATTCAAGAAATTTTAGGATTCATTTAATTTTGTTCGACTCTAGTCAATACTGCCCTCTGGCTATTAAATTAATATATTTTTCAAATATATCCTTACGTTATTAATTAAAAATCTATAATTTTATAATTATTATTCAGTCAAAGGTGATTTCAAATGGAAACTTTTGTCTTCCATAGCCATACAGAGACATGGACATGAAGGCAGAAGGCTCACGGAATCCCACTCTGCCTGTAGAGGGAGGGCCCATCCCTCGCCCACCTGCAGAAAGTGCCAATTGTGCTGCTTGCCAGAAACCCATCAGGGAGAGGTACCTGCTGAAAGCACTGGACCAGTACTGGCACGAGGACTGCCTTAAATGCGCCTGCTGCGACTGCCGGCTCGGGGAAGTCGGCTCCACCCTCTTCACAAAGGCAAATCTTATTCTCTGCAAAAGAGACTACCTCAGGTTAGTTTATTCCTACACAAAATCATATCCTTTCATAACTAAATTAAACTCTGTGGCGTGACAGCCCAACGAGGGGTCAAGGCCTACCATGCCCATGTCTGTTTTCTTGACAGACGGTTCTGGAGTGCTTATATCTAGGTCAGGTGGTCAGCCTAACGCTAAAATCCCCAGTGCTTAGTTTTCAATCATCCTTGGTACTCAGCTTCATCGACCCACTGAAGGGATAAAAGGCTGAGTTGATCTTTCCAGCTCGAGAATAAAACCTCGGGCATATCTCATTAAACATTATTAACCTCTTTTAATGTCCCCATTGGCATAACATCAAATATATCCTTTTGAATTCTAAATTTATATTGCTCCCTAAACACGGTTTCATGAACAAAATTTGGATTTTCCAGAAAAGCAATCGAAAATCCAATTAATGGCGAAGCATTCATTGTTGATATATTTGCTTAGGGCAAAAACAATGAAAAAATATCTAGCGATGGCCCATGATGTTGGTCTTAACACAGATTGCAGTAAAATCCTTTATCTTAAAAAATATAATCAATTAGAGACTGATATCTGAGCAACCATTCTCTTATTCATAACATATCGAAAGTAGAACATTTGCTTATTCAGAAAATTTTATTTGAAAGTATGTACCAAAATAATTAATGGCGAAGCATTCATTGTTGACATATTTACTAAGGGCAAAAACACAATGAAAAGATATCTAGTGAGGGTCCATGATGTTGGTCTTAACACAGATTGCAGTAAAATCTTTTATCTTAAAAAATATTATCAATTAGAGACTGTTATCTGAGCAACCATTCTCTTATTCATAACATATCGAAAGTAGAACATTCGCTTATTCAAAAAATTTTATTTGAAAGTATGTACCAAAGTAATTAGTTTAATTTATTTTTCTTAATACGTATATCATTTCTGGAAAATATACTTATATCTATAATTACTTATTTCCAAATAGAAGTATCACAATGGGTAGTTTTACACTTTCGAAAAACAGCGTAATACACACATTTAATTTTTTGGAGATAATTTTACAAAAATAAAATTGACTTAAAAAAATAAGAACTTTTTCAAAATTTCTTTATTTTCTTTTATAAGTCAATGATTTATTTGTTACTATTAAATAAGTAAAAACAACATAGCACATATTTATAAGAAATAATTCTAAGCTATATTAAAAATGTAAAGATTTTGAAATATTTTTTTAAGTTTAGACTGTTCCATTTTGTGTTGTTGGAAGAGTTAAGAATTAAATGAAATAATTAATAATTTATTTATTAGAAAAATTATTAAATATCCTCCAAATTAGTGATTAGAAATGATTTTGCGTTTTGAATAGAACATTTTGCAAATAAAAGCTGTTTATTTTATTTAAATTACTATTACAGTTTTATTATATATATTATTCGATTCTTAAAAATTTAAATTTCGCAATTACATTTAAAAGAACTGTCACGAATATTTTTGGGATTTATTTTCTCTGATCACTAATGCCAACAATGTCTAAATTTATAAGAATAGCAAATCTGACATAAAAGATTCTTTTTCATTCAAACTATGAAATGAATTCCGAATGTAATTTAAATCATTTATGCGTACATCAGCAAAAGAAATGTAGCTCTAATTACCGTTTATATCGCTCTGGATATAACCATTGAGGCATTTAGTCTTGAACGATTAAGGCGTTTACTTCAAGTCAGGTTTCCTCTCGAAAGCGAAGCTATACCAACCGAGAGAGGTTGGGGTATGCGGATGAAGAAGGCTACACTGGAACTTTTCAAGAACGAAAAAGACGAAATGCGCAAAATTTTCGTCTTTTGTCGGTGCCTTGAAGAAGGGTAGAGGGGGGAAAGAATACAAGGCAGGGGTTGAGAAAGGAACAGCTCGAATACAGAAAGAAGGGTGGGGGGAAAGAATTAACTAATTAATTAGGGAATTAGTCGAGGATCTTGTTTAAAACGGGGGTAATTAAAATCCAAAAGGCAGAAAATTGGGAATGAATTGGTGCCGCGACAGGAGGAAAGTTGGCGATGGTTGTTGGAGGGATGGTGCAGGGGTGGGTCGCACTTTTATGCGAATTTAAATTGGCGCTTTCTCCTTCTTTCCTTGCGAAAGTTGTGCGACTTGGGTATATACACATGCCAATTGATTATACCCCGGAAAAGAGAGGGAGAACGACGGGGAATTGGGGATTATGTCCAACGAGGTGTGCTCTAGGGTTTGTGCCACGGTATACCAGTCCTTGCCAAGACCAGGGCGCTTGGGGTCTTTGACGCGGTACCAGCACGTTTATATGCCGGTGATTAATACGCGAAGTAATTAAAACTAATCACCGAAATTTTCAAAAATTCCTTTTTCATGGTTGTCTGTGGGGACGAATGTTCCGGAAAATTGGGAAGCAGGGTGGTTGTTGAGAGCTTTTCACTTTACCTTTCTTCAAATGAAACTTGAAGACGGGAGAGGGGGGGGGTAGATATTGATTTTCTGGAAAATTAAAATATATATGTAATCGCTGGGGATAAGAAATCGACATTAAGAAATTGGCAAAGCTAAACAAACTTCTACCCGTTTCATTCCTGATGCAAGAGTAAAGTGAAATTATTTCTTAGAAGGATGTAAAGTATTTTAATGATTGCAAAAATTAATTTGAGCTTATTTTCGTGAAAAAGAAGTTTAAAATAAAATTTAATTACTAAAGTTACTGTTTTTTTGTACAATTTATACAAATCAACAAATTAAAAATTTATGAATTAAAATTAAACCAGTTGGAATTTGCATACAATAAATCTTTAATAAACATTTTAGTATGTAAGATAATTTTTTATTCATAGTTTTTAATCAATTTTAACTGTTTCCCAAAATACGAAAACACTGATTAATTTTCATTGGTCAAATATTATTTACATTCTCATGAAGATCTTGATATTTACGTATTGGGGTTTACTCGGTACTTTACGGTGTTACATCGTGAAGCTATAGTATACACAACGTTGTAATTTTTTTTCGTTCTGGCTCTACTAAAAATAATATCGGTTCAGTACTGAATGTGAATAATTTTTTGTACATTCTTAGTTTCAATATATATATATATATATATATATAT
>JAPDSC010039873.1:48343-61395 GCA_026290005.1 Latrodectus geometricus
ATACTGTGGGCTATGGTATTGTTATCTATTATGAAAATCTCATTTGGCAACTAAATTCATGATTATCTCGATTATGTGCACTCTTTTTACTCACATATTTCTTTAATCAATAATTATGTAAAAATATGTTTATTTACTGAACACATGAATATTACATCGAATTATTTATATGTCTTCCAGCATGTTTTCACTGAGATTTCAAACCTGAAAACGCCCTTTGAACTCTAAACCTGTATATAGCTAGAGTTTTTAAACTCACCTTTGCAAACTTAATCAAGTGCGGATAGGTATTCACTTCCTCCAGAAATCTAAAATATTATTTTTTACATCGAGTTTTCGTTCATTGTAAAAATTATTTGATATGAATTCAACGTCGGTTTCTCCAGAACTAGGGAAATTAATGCAGTTTATTAGCAATTATTTCTAAAGAAGTCTCATCATTATTTTCATCACTTTCAGTAAAAGATTGCGATTCCTCGTTTAAGATAAAAATATATTTTTTCAAAAATTGTATAATTTTCCTAAATATTCTTTAAATGTTGTACTGCCTGTATATTTTGACGTGGACAGCAAGATTTGGTAACGGGGGTCAAAATAAACTGCCCTTACTAAATTTCACTTTCAATTAACAATGCTTTCTTGTTTGATAACTTATTATATAAAATATCTAAGAAAAATTATTTAAAATTGAGTAACTTTAATTTGCAACGGATCTGAATTACGCAAAATTTGGTTAAAGTTATTCATATAGTGGTTTCAAATTTGCTTACTTTAGGGATTGTGGGGTATCCAAATATAAATTTCATCCACTTTCTGTGTTTGCAAAATAATTTTCTTTCCGTAAAATTAAGTTAAAATTCAATAATGATTTTAACATATTATATGTAAAAAATTTTATTGGAATGCCACAGACGCAACTGAGTTTGAGATGCAAAACAAAAAAATAGAAAATGGTTGGAGAATTAAATTATTTTTCATTTTTTTCTCTTTATATTATTATTTACTTTTAGTTGACCATTTTACCAACTCTTCATGAATTAATACCGACTGTTATTAGCCTTTTTACGCCCTTTGATCAATTAAAGAGAAAAACATATTATTTATGCGCATATCACTTTCTTCTTAGGAAGGCCACGCCTGTTAAATTCTTGCTGAGCAATTGTTTTGTCTATCTAAACAATCTTGCAAACAGTATAGCTTGCTGAGATTAAAAAAGTATAATTGATATTAATATTTTTCTTTAAGAAATAATTTATCATTGTAGTTTATTCAACTAAATCAAATCAACCTTCTACAAGTAGCGAAAATGTAACAGAAGAGCATTAGAGAACATAGAAACCGGAAATTGAAAAGGAATTTAGATATAATAAAACAATTCTGTATTTTACAGAATTGTTATTATATCCAATTAAATGTTAAAGTTTTATTATAAAATATTGAGAAGTTGGTTATACTTACAAAATGACTTAAGATATATCGAACCGAAATAAACCGATATCTTTTTTTATTCAGTTCCGGTTTTCGTTTTGACAAAATAAAATTTTTTTTTTTTTTTTTTTTTTTACGATTTTCGATTCGGTTACTGTTTTAAGCCTTGATTGTATAGAGCAAGGGTGGCCAAGACGTCGACCGCGAAGACATTTTAGGTTGTTCACGCGACCATCCCGATAATGACCTCGGATATTAACAATTTAATTTATGAATTATGACATAGAATCAATAAATTATTTAAAATAAAAATTTACTACAGTCTACGCTTTAAAACCCAAAACAAACTGTGCAAAGATTTATGATTGGAGATTTACGATTTAAAACCTAAAACGGACCTGATGAGCGCATTAAAAAATTCATAAAAGCTATAGAAAGGTATGGATCTCAATTAAGAAAACATGAATTGAGAAACTTCAAAAACATGGAGGCCGAGTGCATCCATAATCCAAACCGAGACTTCTGATTTCGCTTAATACTTACTTGTTTTGTTTGAAGAATTTGAAAGAAGATTCGCTGACTTAATTAGGTTGAAAGAAATATTCAATTTTATGATATTTCCATTTAATGAAAATGTCAACATTGATGGACAATGTATCTGAAAAAATAGGACATTTAATAGATATCACATTAGTGACAGTCAAGGAAGAAATTATTAAATTAAGATGCGATATATTTCTTAGATCCAGAGCATATTTAGCGATACTGATTTTTGGAAATTAATTTCTGAGGAAACGTTTCCAAATATTTACAAATTTATTTTGTATTTGAAATCATACTTTGGATCGAGGTATCTTTGCGAATCTGCTTTTTCAACCATGAACAAAAAACAAACATTGGTCGCATTTAACAGAGGAACATTTAATTTCTTGTATATGCATTGCAATAAGCTCGTACCAGCCACAATATGATGAACTTGTCGCGGATATACAGTGACAAATTTCAACTAAACGAAGGGAAAAAGATGGCCAGTTTTTGATGTATGAATACTTTGATTATTTTCGTCAGTAAATTTTTATTTTCAAATATTAATATTAAGTTTTTTTTTTTTAGAAAAATTACATAATTTACCATTTCTTCTTGTTACCGAAAATAAATGTGTACGCTAATTTAGCTCTGCCATTGTAGCTCTGCCATTGTAGCTCTGCCCTGGTATAGAGATATGCAAATCTTGTAATATTATGTCTTATAATTCAATTACTTCACTGCATCAATTTATATTGCCTTATAATATTGCTTGTACATGTATATATATAGTGGATTAATTATATATATATTTGTTAACAGCATACTTATTAGTTATACTTAAAATTGTTTTTTGTTATAATTCGAATTATGCATTGCCTCACTTTTAATGAGAAACCACAATTTTCTCATTTTTAAATCTCCCAGGATCATTATACTAATAAATTTAAATTCAACTCTAGTATCAAGTTTATGTGCTTTTGTTTTAGATACTGAATGTATTCTAAATTGACATCCGTATAAA
The DNA here is from genome assembly GCA_026290005.1 of Latrodectus geometricus. Classification (NCBI taxonomy): domain Eukaryota; kingdom Metazoa; phylum Arthropoda; class Arachnida; order Araneae; family Theridiidae; genus Latrodectus; species Latrodectus geometricus. The sequence continues at coordinate 51,321 of JAPDSC010039873.1, forward strand.
GTAAATCCTGGTAGAAACGTATGAATACCAATTAAATAATATTTTTTATATAATAATATAGTCAACATTGGGGTCAATACTAATAAAATGATTAAGAAATATTTAGAATTTGATTTTAGGTTTGACCTTCCATATGCATAATTTTTGAAAATATTCTTCGTATTTGCATAATTATTATAATCTAAGTTAAGCATTTAACATTATTGATAAGCAAATCTAAATATAGAACACCATTTTGACACTAAACTCTATACTTGATTTTTTTCAATTAATCTGTCATATATTCTACAACCTACATTGAAAATTATAAATTTTTTCTCTAAATTAATCGAAGTTTATTTTATATAATATTAAGCATTTTATAATGCCACTGTTTAAATGCAAGAGAATTATTTTTTCCACTTTTACATATCCTTATTCCTTTTCACACTGCTTATTTATCAATATAATTATTAAAATACTTCTTCTCAAACTGAGATCAAAAGTTTCGGAATATGTACATTCAAGATTATAATGGTACCATGAAATTGTCATCGATAGTCTCATAAAATTATACGTACCTTTCAAAGCTATGTATGTTTAAAAATGAAGATTAACTCCTGGTTAAATTCCAAGACATAATTATCATTAAATTTAGAGAAAGAGTTATAGGAATTATTTATTTCTGATTATAATCACCCATTTTTAAACACATTCTAATTATAAATGTATGTTAGTAGTAAACATAATTTTTTTAGCAAAATTAAATTCAAACTATTTGATTTAATGATAGAATTTGATAAGATAAAGTCATATATAATGAAGAGAACTCATAAGAAAAATTTATAAAATTCAATATTACAATTAAAAAAAATGCATATATAATCATTTAGTTAATTATTAACCTCATTAAGAAGGTTTGTGTCTCTTTAGTTTATATTGCAAAATATTTTGAAATTAAGTTCAGAAATATATTGTGTCCTTCAAATTTTGATTTTAATATATTTCTAAATAGTTCAAGCTATTTTATTTTAAATGATAATAGTTTTAGTACTATCAATTTGTTTTCAACCGCCAAATAATTTTTTTTTAAAAAAAACGAAGAACTTTTATGGAATTTTGAGTATCATAATCTTGTAGTTTTTATTTTCATTTGTGCCAAAACATAGTTCGTGAACAAGCAACTTATGTAACAAGTAGTTTAGGAGTAAATGAGAAATAATTTATAGAATGGCCTTTACCAAAGTTGATAGAATTCAGACAGTTACATAAACCATACCATCCATTTGCCTGCTAGCATTGCTTCTACCCCAAAGATATCATTTGAGAACATATATTTCCTGGAAAGAAATTACACAAACAAACCACTTCTTAGCCAACCAGAAATAAATAAATAAAAATAAAAAACTAAAATAGCCACCAGACCTTTCAAGCCTGATTACATAAAAAGGTTTTTAAGTCCTACCCACCCTCAACAAAATGCTTTCAGGAAAATACCCTGAAAAGTCCCATTCTAATCGCTTTTTTACATCTCTCTGTGGATACAGTAAGGAAAATAAGGGTAGAAACAGGAAAAAAAAAAAGGATAACGTTTTATGCTTATTTGTTCCCTCAAAGAGCACTTATGCCAATAGCCGGACAACATGCCAATGCCGGAGGTAGGAAGCCCTGGTCAGCTTGGATTACGCGCTACCACAAATGCCCCTGCATTTTATTTCATTTTTTTAAAGGAAGAAATACATTTTATATAGAGAAATGCATTTTCTCTTTTATATTCTTATTTATTTATTTTTGGGAAAAACCGCTCTATGTCCTTTGCAGCACATTTTATGTTTAGGCAAAAAGCTTTCGTCTTTTTTTTTCCATCTGATTTTTTTTTTTTTTATTTTTTAGGAAGGGGCTACTTTTTTGTTCTTTCATGCATACCCAGAATGCCAGGACCCCCTTCTGTTCCATTTTACTCCCCCCCCCTCCCCAAACCCGTAAAGTCGCCTCCATTTACAAATAAATGCAATAACGCTCAAAAATGTGATGTGCTTGTTTATTTGCTTGGCCTGAGTGTATGTTTACTTCATGCTTTTTGTGATATTTTCTCGTCGTCTCCAAGCTGTGGTCATTTTTCGGTCGTATTGAATTATGGAACTTTGCTTTGCATACTTTCTACGCGATTGCTTTCTGTTAACCAATGAGAAAAGAAATTGCAGTTTGCAAACAGATTTCGAAGTCGTGCGCATTATAATATCATTATATTTCCTTTCTAACGAGAATCTTAGACTTCATGTAAAGATATACCAACTGCTGTTTTATTGTAAGCAAAAACACTAATTTATAAGACCCAAAATAAGCTGTATTGTTTTACTCAACTGAAAGCAATCCGTCAAATTGATACTCTCGACTTGTATTGCTAAAAAATATTAAATAACACACTAAATATTCGAAGGCCGCGGTGGCCAGGTTGGTTAGGGCGTCGTTATCGTTACCAAAAAGTTGTGAGTTCGAATCCTGGCATAGCCGAAGATTCGTCGTGTTCGCTAATGGCGACTGGGACACGTAAAACATGTCGGTCGCAATGCCTTCCATGTTCACATTCCAAATTAATACCTCTGGGGGTCGCTATGGGACTTAGAGCTAGGCTATGGGTCTTTTCTGGTTTCTATCTCTAAGTTGGAAGATTCAGATGATGCTGTCATCTATGAGCCAAAAGTCGTACTTCCACTTTCGTATTAGGGTGCTTTATTAAAAAAAGGAAGGGCCTCTCTCTAAATTCATTCGTTTAGCCTAATGCGAGGGCTTGGTGTTGATTAGTGTCATCAGAAACAACAAAAACTAAAATTTCGCCTATGTACACATAATAAGGTTTTAATTTTGTAAATTCATTTTTGTTCTTATCATAACATTTTTTAACATCTTTGTCACCATTTGCACATACCCTTTCGAAAATCAAACCAAAAAAACGACATTGTTAATTTAAGTTTTAGAAAAAGGGTACACATTTTAGAAAAAATGGTGTATATACTATCTTTTTTGTTAACACTAAATTGTTTGCTATCGTGAAGAATAAGATAAAATATAAACATGCGCAGTTAAATTTTACACAAAACACGAACATCTCGACATTGCGATATTTAAGTGGAAATAAACAAACATATATTTTGCTTATCATTGTTTTTTTTAAATAAGAAACCTATTTTAATTGACACTCCATATCAAAACCTCCATTTTTTTTCTAAATGAAAATCAAATTTTTTATTCTCTTGTAAGCCAATAAAAATAAATTAAAAAAAAATATCTATATTTAAAATATTATTTTTCATGTTAAATGTGGATTTTCAAAATGTTCAAATGTATGTATTGCGTACTAATGTCAACCCCTTTTTATATATTTTAAGAAAAATTAAGACCATGAGACTACTTATTAATATGCATATTTCGACTAATAAAAATAGATAATTCTTTTGATTTGATTTCTATAATTTTAGTGAATCAATATACACAATTCTTATTATAAAAAACATTTTTTATTACTGCATGCTAAATATTTTTTATTAATTTATAATATAAGTTTGTTTATAACAGCTTAGAAACATTAAGAATTAATAAGAAATGAAAGTATTTATTTTTAATAAATGTTAAAAGCCAAACTTTTTTAATTTTAAATACAAAGACATTTTTGTTTCCATGTTATTAATTAATTTATGAGCATAATCAGTGCCACGTCAGTTATTTTGCAAGATAAATTATTGAAAGTCATGATTGCTAAGTAGAATATAAGAGAAAATAAAGCCAAAACAACAAGTCAAAAACAAATTCGAGATGAAGGAGCCGTTGGTTGTTGAGGCTGATTGTGACTTGTTATTGTTAGAAAGAACTTTTGTTTATTTACAATTGTTCTTTTTTAATTTCAAAAAATAATTGGAACTAACTAAGGTAACATTATAAATAATTAGAATCAAATGCCTTTTTACTATAAATAATGATTTTGCATACAATATTTTTTAAATACATATTTTTACCACACTTATCTAGGAATAGTTTAAAGAACTAGACAAAATTTTTCTTTGTTATTTTTCATTATTGTTGAGTTTCTAAACACTTTTTTAATAACTGAGTCTATAATCCAAATCCCTTATCATTCATCATCTTTGTCGTTGTTTTATGAGATTTTATTAGAAATAATAAAATCATATGTTTAAAAATCCATATGCAGTTTTATAGTTGTAAAAATTACTCAAATCATTTTACTTGCAGAATTCATTAGCATTTTCTTTCTCTTCTAATTAAAGATCCTTTTGATGAGTTCGTTATTTAGACACATTTGCTAATTATTGAAATGTATTCAAGTTTAAATATATATTTTAAATTATTTATTCACTAAATTTTATAATTGTTCACTCATTTATTATTACTCCTTTCTATTTTTGACCGTGGAAAATTAAATGAAAAATAAATAAGACGAAAACATGAAAATTACTCTCAGAAAAATAAGATATTTTTCAAATAGGTGCATTATATTAACAGAGTTGAATATTCTGTTTACAAATTAAACTTGTAAATGTGAGTTGTAATCACACACACACACATTATAGCTGTTTTATATTATTTCTATTTACTATAATTTTGATTATGCGTAATGAGTGCTTTAATGGTTTTTTTTTCTATTTTAATCTATTAATCGAAAACGATTAATATAAAAATTTAGAAATACATTCGTTTATGAAAATATTTGTATAAATATTTCCTTATAAATGTATGTAACTGTGTGTGTTTCATGATTTGCATTATAAAAGAAAATATTTTATTATTATATTCCTTATTAATTTCCTTTTACATTTTAATATGGAAATATAATTCATTTTTATGTTTTTGTCGCTTTCTCCTATCACATATCAAGGATCTGAAATGAATGTATACTAAATGAATTGTAATAATACTTTTAGGCGCCATTTCTTTCTTATGTCTATGATTTCTTAAATAAACAATGAATACCGCTGTAAAATTTATTCGAATCTGTAAACAAATAAAACGGACTATTTCATAACGAATATGTGTCAAAATTCACAATAAATTGTTTATTCTAACATGTTTTGAATTCACTTCAGTTTGAATTGGAAATGAAGATTTCTGCCTTTTGTTATTCCGACGATTTGGAAATTTTTCTCTTGGCCCTGTATTCTTTTTCTTTTTCGTCTGAAAGTGCTTTGACGCTGACTTCATCAAACGATCCTATTAAAAGATAAAAATTTATTATTTTAAGTTCCTTTTGAAAATACTTTGATTTATTCAATGCTACCAAGTAGAATATGTGATCTTCGTGATGTATGACTACAATTGACGGTGTCATACCTTTAAGTTTTGGAAAATTAGAAATAAATCAGACGATATTTTTACATTCTCTTTGTCTCAATTTCTCCATATTGAAAAATTCCTCGTATCTGCTTCTACCATCAGACGATATGGGTACGAAAAAGAATCAAAACAAGAAAAGCCATTTCCCCATTTATTTATAGTCCCGAAACGGGCATCTCTTATTGTCGTTTCCCTCCGCCTTCCCCATTCCTGGTGAGGTGGAAATAGAACTTTTCCTTATAAAAGTTCCTGCCTTGAGGCTTCCTCTCTGTTATAACGGCCTTTAACAACACAACTCGGCGATCTACACCGCAATTTGCGGTTTGTAGAAGCAGAAAGACAACGCGTAAAATAAACGAGCCCCGGCTACGAATAGAAAAGTTTCACTGGGTCTGCACCGGGGCGGCAGGGGCTGATGGGGGGGGGGAAAGAAAGCAGTTACCGAGTCGAAATCTTTCCTCTTTTTAAAGGTACAATTAGAATAATTGGCTGTTGGGCCTAGCGGTTTTAATCACCTTTAGGGTATAAAAGAGGTAACCAAAGAGGAAGTACAATGTCATTTGCGCCAAGCCCCAGCGAAGAAAGATTTTTATTTTGCATTCGATTGCGCCCTAGGAATGGGGCTTGTCTCACCGTCTTAACGATATGGCGTTAAGTTCCCTTCGCTAAAACTGTTCCATGCTGAAGCGCTTTTAAATTTTCTTCAGCAATAGTATCGTCTGCGGAACAATGAATCGTTTGCCGGAACACTTTTAAATATCGTTTTTAATTTCTCCTCTGTATCGTTATCGTTTCTCTGCGAGAAACCGTTCCTTTGCCTGCGAGGCATTTTTGGGTGGGTAACAATTTCCCAACCCCCCTATCCACTCGGTCCTTTTATAAAAGCGATTTCGAATTGTTTTTGTCTTGTTTATGAACTGCGATTCTTTGTGTGGGGGAAAAGGGGGGCGCAACATGTTCGCTCTACTTTAAATGGGGATCCGAGATTAGAAAGTTTTGAGGAAAAAGCGCGTGTGGGGGAACGGGGGCAAGAACCGGGGAAGAGCTAAAGTGAAAAGCAATTGCTTCGGATATCTGTTCTTAGTCGCTTTAATTGTGAAGCTGCGACCCCATAAAAGCCAGATAAAAGTTTATTACAAGCCACCAGAGGCTCGTTGTGGTAACTTACGAAGAACATTAATGCTGAGAATGTTAAATGCGGCACAACCTTTTATTTATTTGGATGGTAATTTTTCTGTGGCTTTGCTTCCTTAAGCAACCCAAAACGAAACCGAAATAATTCCATTCTGAGGTCTTGGGCAAATAATTTAATTTAAGCATTGCTTCATCATTAATTCAAGCTATACAATTGTAATTATGAAATTAAGTTACTCAGCAAATCTTTTTTAGTCAAATAAAAATTATGTACAATGTGTATAAAATTTAAAAAAAAAATTATCTTTAGCAATATATTTACATAAATTTATAAATAAATATGAAATCAAAAAATAAGAAGCAATCGTTTTATGTTTTGCTTTCCCAAAACCAAAATTATATTAATAAAAATCACATAAATTGACAATCCATTGTTAGAAATAGTTAAAAATATGCCTATTTTTTTTTTTTTATTTAAGTTTAAAATCTATATACAAATCAGCATACATTAAAACATGGGATGTTATTTTTATTATTTTGTACTTATATAATCAAAGACTCGCCTTCCATATTTTACTTATAAAGTATCAATTTCTATATTTTCAAAATTTCGTTTTTTACCATTTTCAAGTATATTAATCAAATATATTTCTTTTAATCATCAGGGCAGTTCTGCTTTCACTAACTGAATAACCATAAAAAATTTAAATGAAATATTAAAGATCTATCATTTGTTAGTGACATAAACTACAGATGAGTCCAATTTTGATTTAAATCCTACATTTGTAGATTTTGGTTCAATGGATAGACATATTTACTGTGTTGAATTTTCAAGTTATTTCCTTAAAAATAAATTTATTAAAAGAAGTTTACCTACCATTTCAATGAAAACAAAAAATTATTTTTTGAAATCAACAAAATGGTGTTTCAATATAATCATCTGCTTAATAGCCGCCCAACCTGTCTAGTGGTTAGCGTGCCTGACTACAGATGGGTGGGACCTGTGTTCGAATCCTGGCTCGGGCATGGATGTACTTTCTCTCTCTCTCTCTTTCTTGTCTTTGTCCTTTCTTTGTGTGTGAATGGTTGCCTACCCTATAAACGGGTTCCTATGGCATGTGTGTACTGAGGAAGTCAGACTCCACACCAAATATGGTTCAGTTGGAAAAGTGGAGCAGCGCACCCCATATTGCCAGCCTGGCTGGCACACGACAACAACATCTGCTTAATAAGGAGTATAACGGGAAAATACACAGTATTCAGTATTATATAGAAAATAACGATTAAAGCAGAAAATGAATTGAATGAAAACGAAAGATGAATTTTGATACTCAGGTTTAAAGTTTGTTGAATTGTAGAAAATAGAAACACAACATCATAATGTTTTAATTTTCTTACGAAAATACATTCTTTTGATGGCTTTAAAATCTTATATTTTAAAAAGGGAGCTTGAATTTAAACTGCGAATCGAGCATCAAGATTTTGCAAAACTCACTTGATAAAGAAAACTTGGAACACAAAAGTGGTAAAGTATTCTTCTCTTTTGTATTTTTCCCAAAGGCGCTGAACATAGAAAAATCTGCCCCTTGTTCTTTTCAGACATCCATTTAACAAGTAGGAAAATGGCGAAAAGTTCTGCCCCAAACCATTTCAGATATAAAAGAACACGGAAAGAAAGAAAAGTAGCAAGCTCCATTGGGCGTTGTCCAGTATACCCTAAAAGAATATCAACCAGAAAGCCAAAAGTGGTGGGGTAAAGGATCAAACTCGGCGGAAACACACAAAAGTACTGCACCTCTATTCCGGTATCGGTACAGGACGACCCCCTAAGGAGCTCGCACGCTTTCCGATTCGATTTCCAAGCAGTTTCCTCCGACGTGGTGCCTTCCGAATACAAACGCCTCATTTGCAAACAAAGTGCCGATTACCGTTTTATTTTATTTTCGTGGTTGCTTTTCCCCTGGACGAGTAAGTTGCTATTTTTTTTTATTTTCTTCTAAACTAAAATGCGGTTGAATTTTTCAACCAGTACATCTCGTCCGACAAATATTCAAACAATGATTTTGCTATCGTTTGCATTGGAAATCAATTAATTGTTCTTTGGCGATTGTTTTAAACACACGTTTAGAATACTAAACCAAAAAGTAAGGTTGCTTCGATTCGTTTTAGAAAAGAAATTTAGAATTTTTTTTTTTTGTTTTATTTGCTTGTACTAAATACGTTGACTAAATGGGCATAGTCAAGTTATAAGTTTAATAAAAATGGTTGATATTGATTGTATTCATTGATGAGAACGTGAAAACAATTTAAATTTACATATCCAAGACTAAATTTAAGTTTATTGTGTACCAGAAACAGCTGAGTACGTAAACGACATTTTCAAAAGTTAAAAAATAATATGTTCTTAATTCATTTATAAGGAAATTAATTATTGCTTGCCCACTTCGAATACGTTTTGAAAAAGGGAACATTTTTAGAGTTTAAGGACATCCAAATCAATTCATTTATTTTTATTTGTTAATCATCAATTAAGCGCCACAAATCTTCTAATCTACAACGCTTTTGGTAAAAATATTTATGAGAAAATTTCACTCAAATTGAAATTAGTTTTATAGCACAAGTTCATAAAATTTGATGCTGAAAGCAAAGCTCTTATTAACGCAAGTTGATTGGTATATTCTACTGTGCATCAATGATTTGTTAAAAAAAATTCATGTTGAATATTTTAAATATTGCGTTAATTTCACTTAAGATAATGCTATTACGTAATGTGTGTGTGTGTGTTCACTATTTCACATAAGATTACTTATTTGATAAAATAATAAATCTAGTAAGAAATGTAAAACTCATTATTTTATTATGTCTTAATAATATTAGTTCAAAGAAATGTATAATTTCCCATACAGCAGATAACAAATATTAAGCATAACTTTTTATGATCGAAGAAAATATATATCTCATAACGATATATGAATAAATGTTGATAACCATGGTAAAATCAAATTTTCTATCAATTAAAATGTTATAATGTTTAATAGAATCGTAAAAATTTGAGGTCAAGCCCTGTACTCAACTCTTTATATTAAGCCTTTAAATTTAATTTGCTGATTCATTTATTTTTATTATATAATTTAATGATCAATAACTGTAACTGTTGTATTTTATTATTTTATGCCTATTAAGAACAAAAAGCTTACACACTTATCTTTTTTATTAATGATAAATGTGCCTAACTATAAATATTATTTATTTACTTATATAAAAATTCTTATTAACAACCGAAAAGTATTTGATAAAAAAATGATTTACTTTATTGTTACTTAAGATTTTTTCCTTGTCTCCAAATGAGTAACATTATTTTCAAACAATAGTACAAAGTATTCGTTTTGTTTTCATTTGTACCATTTCCCCCTGACAGAGAGTGGAGTCACTTCTCTACTCTTCTAAAAATCTCGCTTTGTAGGGAAAAAGTTTGAGAGTGGGGATAAAAACTTGACCACACTTTTCCCTCTTTATTTCCACAGCCACGCTCCTCCCTTCCAATACACCGCAATCGACTCCGTTAAACCGTAAGAGCTCTAACAGCTGGTAATAAAAATGAACTGCTTGTCACTGA
>JAPDSC010039878.1:0-16520 GCA_026290005.1 Latrodectus geometricus
GGTATAATTAAAAATTAAAAAAAAATCATTAAAATTAAAGCTTTATTGATGATAATAATAATTTGATTTATATACAACATTAGGTTTTAGGTTTAAACAAAAGGTTCTAAGCATTATGAACTACAAAAAGTTTAATGAAACAGTCGGACTCAAAATAATCAGTTCAAAATGTTTATGAAGATTATTTAAGTAAAATTTATTAAGTGAAACTTTAATTATATTGAAGAAATATTTTGTATTTACAAATACTTGTTTGAAACGATCCATGTTCGAAAATCAAATGTTCATTCAAGCATTTGTTTTAAAAAACGTATTTTTTAAATACACTGTTTAATACTTTTAAAATAAAAAAGTAACTGTATAAAATAATAATATCTCTTAAAATTTAAATTGAATTTCTGGATTTACATAGAGTTAGATAATGGATAATCGACTCCATAGTTTAAAATTCATTTTAAAACTTGGAGCTGTATTTTTAATTTAAATTTATATTTAACCATTAAAGACGTCATCTGATTATACTATGCCTTTTATCTAACACCCTGCCTTCAAATTTGCTTAAAAATATTATATCACACTTAATTAATATACATAATCTTTATCAACACAATAATTTTCAAACTTATTAAAATAAAACTTATCGGAACAAGAGCCATATTTTAAATAACACAACAACTATAGTTATATTAAAAATGTTTTGTAAAATCACATTTGACTAAAAATGTTTTCCTATTTCATACTTAAAAATTTTTATGTGTTTTTGTAAAATCGTAAATTAATAAGAACTCGTGTATTCTTTTATATCTACAAAACTGAATTAAGTTAATCCCGTATGTTATTGCTGCTAATCTATAAATATAATATCATGGAATTCCAAACTATTTTGAACAGTGCAAGAATTATTGTTTATCTTGAACATTTTCGCGACGATATTCTTGAATACTCCTTAAGAAGATTTCTAACAATTATTGTTGATATTTTTAAAGTAGTTATTATTGCAAAAGAGCCTAGCCTTGGTGCATAGAATAATGAAGTCCTTGCCTGTAATAATACCCATTAGCAAAAGCGATTGTCATTTTAAATAGAAATGAGTGGAATTCTTTTGGGCGAGTCCTTAATAACATGTTCTTAAGAGAAAGTTCAATAAAAAAAATTCCTTGGAGGACTTCATGAAACGCCTTTTGCGCAAAGCACTCCATTGTCTTATCTTCCTGAAAGTTTAATTTACATGATAGCTTATTCAAAGATGCCATGAATTCTTGGTTCGATGACCATCATGTGCATCAACGAATTTGAATGAGATACAGTATTCAAATCGATATATTGTTCACCTTATAGAATATGCTTTCGATTCAAGAGGGAAAAAAAGATTTCGATATCCATCTTTCAAGTATGTTGTTGTAGATACATCTATATGTATATAGTAAATTATTGAAATTAGTATATTTATTTAATGCTTTTTCTCAAAAACTCTGATATTTCATTATTTACATAAATGCATATAAATATTTTGCCTTATTTTAAAAAGAATATTTTATTTAAAGTTCGATATAAATTCAGGAGCTTTTTCAAGCAAAGAAGTTTTTTGACATACATGTGTGTGAAATTTGCAGAGTTAAATAGTGGATAGAGTTCCATTATTGTTTAATCATATTCATTAGTCAAATATAGAATTAATAGTTCTTAAAGATTTTTTCACTGGATACTTCAGCTACAGCGTATTAAAAAAAAGGGGATAGTTATGTCTAGAAATGTTAAATAGCCACACTAGACTAATAATTTAAGCATTATTAGGCTTTTTTATTTTATAAATAAGATTTTTTCTAATCCTAACTGCAAGGATTGATAAGATGCTTACAAATATTTGGATTCTTCTAAATCAAATTCTAAAAATATTGATGACTTACAATAATCTTATGAATCACGAATGTTTCAAATCCTTTAAATGAATGCCAATCACGGTAACATTACTTTGATTTTAAAGTTTTTAGATATTAAAGATGGAGATAATCAAGTTTGATGCATAAGTATGGTTTTTAATAAACAATTTCATTCAATTAAATTATTTAGTTATAAATTAAATGTGTGTAGAATTAAATAAATTCTTAAAGGATTAAATATTTTATGAATATAAATGCACACATTTGTATAAATCTTAAAATTCATTTTTATAAAATCAAAATGAATTATTAGAAAAAATTATTTTCATTAACTCAAAAATTTTATTTATATTTTACTTGGAATTTATCTTTATTCTTTGATTTTCAATTCATCAAAAATATTGAATGTTAGAGAGAGTTAAATATCATTTCAGAAATTTTTAAAAACAGCAAACTTAACAAATAAACAATTTTAACAACTAATACAATCGTGAGACTAATGTTTATAAACACCATTGAAAATTGTTAGAAAATATTATTATTAATAAGTTGGATTTGAAAAATTGAACGTTTCAACGATTATTTCTATTTTCGCTTCATATGATCAATCCAGCTTCCGGAAATTTTGCTTGTGTTTTCTACATAAAGCAGCCGAAATAAGAGAAGAGTCTGCACGTGATTGAGAATCCTGGTGTTCGAACACACGAAAAATTTAATTGGGTCATCGAATGGACAATGGGCAGGCGCAAAATAGAAAGTTTGGGATAATCAAGCAAGCGCGAAGTTACTTCCGGTTCCTCACTCTGCTCGAGCATAATGTGGATAAAAATAGAAGTTACGCACGCACCCCCTTATGTACCCTCTCTCACAAGCCCTTAGAATCCCAAAGCGTTGGGAAAATAATAAGCCCAAAAACTTGAGATAGATCATCTTCATAAAATAGAGACTAAACAATATAATCGAATTTAAGCATAAATTTTATTTCAACTGAACATTTCAGTTGAAATAAAGTTTTTGGTTTAAAGTAATAAATATTTGGCTTAATTTCTATAATAAAACCAATGGTGATATATATATATATATATATATATATATATGTGTGTGTGTGTGTGTGTGTGTGTGTGTGTGTGGATAGATACATTTACGTAAGTATTTCGAAGTTACTTTATGATTGAATTTCTTTTTTAATGTTATACACCGATTTATACATTTTATTGTAATGCATAGATAGTTTATTTATAATTAAGTCACTACATAAGGCTGCAAAAGTTAAAATATAATGTTATATTTCAATACACATGTGTTTTATGTTTAGTACATAAAAAAACTGGACTAATAGTAGTTATTAACTCTTTCACAGATTTTATATCACTCCTAACAATTCTTGTATTAAAACGATGATAACTTATAATTAAATTTTCTTAATTATTTTATTGAAATTTAATGCATTTCTTATTATTAATTTTACTTCATATTATATAAAAAAAAAATCTCCACATCATCCAGTTAATAATCTCTATTGAATAAATATTTCACTGTTCTTAAATTTTATTTACATTGCAATAAGCCAAACAGAATATACTTGATATGACATTCAAACTTTCTGATTTAAGTTAATAAGAATGAAAATGGTAAAAAATATTAATTTTTAACAATTAATTTTATTTTGAAACTATTTTAATATCAAAGTAAATTCCTTCTCAAATTGTTAATAGTTAGAAATTGAAGAATTAGTAATGCAGGTTAAGATAATTTTTAAAAATACTAGAAAATATTTTTGTATTTTTACTAATTATCTTAATTTGCATTTATTTTGTTTAAATGAAAAATCTGTTTAAATGAATATTTTTAAAATTAGAGAAGTTCCATTCACTAAGATATTTAATCATTTAATGTTCAAATTTTATCTTTGGTAGTATGAATTATTTTATTTATTGTTATAGAACTACAAACCAGTAGAGAGAAAATATGATTGAATTTCTCATTAACTTTTAATCAAAATGAAACAGTTTCGCAGAAGGGAATCTTGACAACACTTTGCAAACAAATGTTTCACAAGCAAATATGAAATCATTCAACTCAGTGATATTATATTAATACATAATATATTGAGATTTTTATGAAATATTTCGTTAAAAAAAAAAATGATATTAAGAAAAATTTCTGAATTGAAATCAATTTCTAAGATTTGAAAGTTCCCATAAAAGTTTCTTTTATTTGAAACTTTTTTTAAATATAGTCTTGATATCATAATTATTATTTCTAGACATAATATTGAAAATTCCTACAAAAATGTCCTTTGTTCGGGTTTCAAAAACATATTGTACCTTATAATCATGCTCTAATGAAGCTAATATTATAAATTATTTTTTAAATCTGACTTTTGTTTTCATTTCCATAAGTTAAAAGAACATGAAAAAATCAATTCTAATAAAATGTTTTTTAATAGCTTTTAGATAAATTAATCAAAAAGGAAATATAAGTTTGAAATTTGATTTTCATAGGACCTTGTAAAAACCTTACATACAAAAATGTACAATTCATGTACATTCTTGTTATTTAATTAACATAAACTAACATTTTATTAATATAAAAATTATTTAAAAGAAAATATTATCTATGCTAAAACTTAATTTTGTATTTGATTAGAATATTTGATGGTAATATTTACTTTTATTAATTGAATCACTTCACTGTTTTCTACGGTAGTGTCAAATATATGTTTTAACTAACAATATTCTGTGAAAAATTTTATGGTTAACAGTTTTGAAATATAGAATAGTTATTTAAAATTTCTTTAAAAACAAATAAAAGAAAATTATAAAAAAATAATTGAATTGAAAATTATTAAAAGCTCAAAGAAAATAATTTATGAACATATGTAAAATAATCTACTATATTTTCCGGTAACGATTTTCAGACGCATAAAAATATTATTTAGTAAAAACATGTATAAACGAATGTTTAATTAAACTTATCTAGACATTTGTCAAGTTATCAGAAATATAAAAATAAAAAAATTGGAAATTTTACTAGTTGCTTTTTATAGAAGCAATACTAATATAATTATAAAAGGGAAAATACTTTTTATAGATTTCGAGCTAATCTAAAAAATTAAGAAAAATATTATAACTACTCACTGAAAGAACAATTTAGTTATTTATCTCAAAACAATAATTTGATAATTATTTCAATGTACATAAATGATTTAATGTATCTTTCATATTCATGTTAAATCCATTATTTTGAGAATTTTATAGAAATTTTAAACTTACGATTGTAATTGCTTGTCTTATGTAAATTAAACTCATTTGTTCCAAATTTGGTCAATTTGTAACAAAATTTTTTTCCATTACAAAAATTGTGTACAAAATTCCAATTTAAAATTAAAAACAGTATTTGGAAAAAAAAAGGATATTAATAAAAGATTTACTTAAGGATATCAACTATTAATATATTAATTGCAGATTGTGGACTTCTCAGAACAATCCAATTTTTTCCAGTAACATCATAAAAATTTTTTGAAGAGACTGTAATTTTTACAATGTTCTAAATTTTGATATTTGTAGATAATTCTCATGTAATGAACTCCTTTAGAAATCTATTCTTTCCCAAAAAATCAAATGTATAATAATTTTTCAGGTAGGTTGGAGATTTTACTTGGTTAATTAAACTGAAATATTGACAAATTTATCATTATATTTTTTAAAAAACTAATTAGCAAGATTGCATTTTAATTATATTTTAACAGTGAATTATTTTGCAATTTATTTTTAATAATTACTTAAAATTTTCCTTTCATATTTTTGCAAAACTACATCATTTTCTTAAAACAATTTACTTATATTCATAAGCAATAATATTTCTGAAGATTAACTTGACAAAAATATTTGCAGCTGCAGCTTTCATTTACTTTCCTGGTGAAAGTTAATTTTTTTTTAATAAAAAAATTTCTTTTAAAATTTATAACTAAGTAACAATTTTGATTTTTCTTTTTATAAAATAAATTCTTTATTTAAAATATGATATACAATTATTTGTATTTGAAATGTTATTAATATTATTATTATTTGTTACAAAAAAAATGATTTCTTAAAAATTAATTGTAAATAGATTTTACGTACGAACAAAAATTCTAATTAATTTCATTCATTAACCAAATAATATATAGTTAATATAATAATATATAGTTTCTATTTTTACATATTTTATTTGTAAAAGTTTTTCTATTACGTTTCTATGGGAAATTTCTAATATTTTCTCTTGTATTTTTTCACGATTTTCCAATTTATTTTAATTGAGAAATGACATGAAAAAATACAAAGTTATAATTAAATATTTTGGCTTTCTAATGCTGTAAAAATTCAAAGCAAAATATTTTGACCACTAAATTATTAAGTTCTTAGATTTTCCAATGTTTTAAGCAAGAGAATGATATTTTTTATTATTCACATATTTTTCCTATTATAACTATCATTCACATGCATACATTTATTTTCAGAAAAAAGCTGAAGATGGCAGCACCAGAGAGGTTACTGCTCCTCTTAACTTCCTTCTGGTTGCTTTTGTGCTGCTGCAAAAGCCGTAAGTATATACATATGTTCTTGTTTTATGCATAAGATTGATTTCGCTTTACTAAATTTTTTTCTTCCAACAAAAAATGTATACCTTAAGTTTACTATTTTAAAAGTTTATTATTTAATGGTAACACTTAATTTAACAGTTGTATTCCTCATTTAAAAAATTATCTTAAATTAAAATTTTAATTTTCAAATTAATGCTGATCATTTTTTTTTCTTTTTGCATTATAAGTTAAATTTACACAACAGTTACCCTGATTTAAGTTCTAAAAAAATAAAACAACGAACTTATCAGATGAGTGTAATTCTTAATTTAGCACTTCTGCAGACTTTTTCTCCATTTTTCATTCTTCACTATCTACAGTTTGTAAGATGTTTTATAAATATCAAATGTGTTAATTAAAACAATAAATAAATGTAATTTTAATTGTTAAAACTTTGACGAAACAAAATAAATTTGTTACTGAAAATAGTGAAAAGATACTTTTGAGTTGACGTAAATCAATATATTATTTCATAAGACAATTGTCACTACAAATTTTGCAAATTCCTTTAATATGGCATTAATAATAAAAACAAGTGCTTTCACAAATTCAAAGAACACATTTAAATAATACTATCTCATAAATAAATTTATATTTCTTTTCAAAATGGAATTTTTCATTATTATTATTCAGAAAGAAGTTGGATTGAGACAATAAATGATTAAAAATACGATTAAGAATCTTAATTTTTTTCTTTATGGTAAATTAAAAATAAGTCCAACAGTAAGTTACACGTATTCAATCTTTTGAAAAGAGAGTTTAATTTTAAATTTGAATTCCTTGGGTTTGAAGAGATTGTTAGCTTCATTTATTTACTATTCTATTTAAAGGTTTACTATGAATAATATCATTCTCTACACAAAAAAATTCTAAGTTTTTTAGAATTTGCAGAAAATTTAATTTGGTTTGAATAAAAAAGAGTTAAGAAATTGAATATCTGTAAACGGGTGAAAATAATTAAATTTATAGTTGCATATTATAAATACTATTGCCAAAGAATGATGTTTAGTTACAGTGCTTTAAATAATGTATTTTTCAACAGTATTTAATCAGCTGGAAAAAATTTAATTTTTGTTGAAAATTAAAATTAGGAATTTAATGATAGCCGATTCCTTAATCATTTAGAATTTAATAATCTTCAAGCTAAAAAAATATCAATAAAGAATATTAGCAATTTTATAAAATCAGATGTAAATGATTTGCATAATCAAACATAATTAATTGATTATTAGTTTATTAGCATTAAAATTTAAAGAAATGTAATATTTCTAAATTAATAGAAAAACATATATTTTTGTAAAATGTGTATTTCATCATCATGTATTTAAAAAAATGTTCTCATTATGTTATAAAAGACGGAGACTTCTTTTAAGTTACAGAAAACAAAGGAATCCCGAATTTTCAACCAAATAAGATCTCATTTTTTACAAAGTTTTCGGGTGAATTTATCATATAATAATTTTCAAAGCCTCCTATACAAGAATAGTATTAGCAAAAATATAATATGTACTTAATTTGATTGTGAATGTAGCTTTAAGAAAATAAAGTGTGGACAGCAAAAATAGGTAAGAAAATACAATATTTAAGTATATTTAATTTTGTTAAAAAAAAAAAAAAAACTTATTTTGGATGTTTAAAACTCAATTATTCATTTTTTCAATAAATGCACATTTAATTTTAAAATAAAATGTTATTTTAAAGGTTATTTTGTTTTCAGAATATTGAGGATAATTGAATACCAATATTATTTGAAATTATATTGCTAACAAAATTGAAATCTTAAAATTTCAGAGAAATTACTAACAAAATCAGAATTCACGAATTTAATATACATTTTATTTAAGATTGGTCATTATAGGAAATTACTCTAAATTAATAGTATATAACTAAGAATTGTAAATTATATTATAAAATAAAATTATATTTAATCAATTTTGAGTAAATTAAAAATATTGAAATAAATTTTTTGATAGCAATTTTTGTGAAGTTTGAAAAATGTGTATTGATATTCAAATTGCTGAATTCCTTTTGTTATCAATACTCGCTAATACTATGAATAACATCTGAATTCCTCATATAAATATTTTTATAACTTTTGTGCTTCTAAATATAATTTAGAATAAACTATAAGACATTTTTGTAAATATTTTGAAATTCACAAACTTTTAATACAGTTGTATTAACTTTGTATAAATATATTTTCCTTTATATAAATATTAAAGAAAATTAAGATTTTTTTAGTATTTAAAATGTAAGTTTAATTATATAAAATTTGAATGTCAAAGGAAATTTGAACACCTGCGTTAACAAAAATCGCGCAATTTGTTAATCCAATACTATATATATCATAATTTATTGTAATTTGAAAAAGAAATTGATATTTTTTCTGACTGAAAATACAAATATCGTAGATTAAAATTTTAATTAAATGGTAATTTCCGTTTTTCGAAAGAAAGTGTTTGAAATTCATAAATTTGATAATTTAGAAATTTCATAATTTTGAAATTAATTTCAACATGTATTAACTAAAATATGCAAACTGTTCATTATTCTGTGCAAAAATCAAAGCTCTGATATATTTATATTTTATAAAAAATTGCTTTCAAAATATTTTTATTTTTTAAAAACAGCAACACATTGAAATTTATAAAAAAAAAAACGCTTCCTTCTTTTATAAAAATATTTTTATTAACAAAGTTATTTGCTTATTTTGTGTTGTTTTTTTCATTTTAATAATATATTTCTTACGTGGCTCTTTTGTTCCCAGAATGTGAAATAGAGACTGGTGAAAGTGTTATAATTATGGACATTTTAGAAAGTAGAGGAAATCGTAAGTATCATGTTAAATATTCCTTTCTGAATATAAATTACTTAAAATATCATTAATAATTAAACTATATATTATTGTTAAATATTTGACTTGGTTGATAGTTTAGATACTTTTTAAATACTAACTTATTATTTACAATGAAATAATTTAAAATGAACTTTTCCATAAATTTTCTTTTAAAATTTCAGTACTGCTTCTTAAAGCATATATATTCTTTATAGCTTGTACCTAGTTTCATTAACATTAGATTGCATGAAAGATATCGTAATTTTGAAGAAATATTTTATCAAGATATTATGATTTACCTGAGAACATAGAATATATGCAGTTTTCTGTATAAAGCATTTTCTTCACGACTGATGTTGAAATGCTAATATCATTTCTCAGAATATATTTGCTTATTTTTTTGAGGAAAAGCATATTTGAAAATAGTAAAATTTACTTTTTCTCCATATTAGTTATATAGTGAATTCATTTTTACTCCTAATGTTTTTATAATATATCAATTAATTATTTATTCTAAAGAATATTGGTGCAAGTTTCGAATAAATGTATTACAATAGTATACTTATACGTTTTATTCCCACAAAATTTGATATTTGATTTCTTTTAAAAATTTTAAATGCCTCTTTTCAAATTATCATCTTAAGATAATGTTGAACACCGCATTTTTGAAATGTGAGAGAACTAGTTCAAATTTATCAGACGTACGTAATATCTAAAATAGCAAATCAGAAATATCTAAGGTGAAAGATATTCTCCAATAAATAATTCATTCGTCAGTGCATTCGTTATGAATTTTACCAACATTTTAAAGATAGCGAATTTGATGTTAGTGATCGAGAACACAATGGAGTTCCATTGAATGCTTATTGATGAAACTACATCTCAGCTGCAGAAAAGAAACGATTTGAAATAAAAAATGAGGTTTCCTTATAGTTTTTATGCGACTGTAAAATCCAGAAGACAAGAAGATCAAAACAGGAAGTGCTTGATGATCCAGGTAAACAAGAATGAGCTGCTATTGAAATGCAAGAATCTATTAAACAGGTGAAGAAATAACCCTTTTTCTGAAAGGTGATGAAGGCTTATAAATAAATGTACAAGAACAATCAATAACACAAAAAGCTTTGGATAAATTTTCATGTAGAAACAACATCCATGATGTTTCATCGAAAATAATATTCTATAGATCTAGTAGGATATCAAGTGTTTTATATTATGAAATGCTAGAACTAGATGTAAATATAATTGCTGAATGCTATAACTAAAAAATGAATTAAAAATTCAGTCGAAAACTTTATTTGCCGATAAAAGTTTCTAGCTTATGAATTTTTTCCAAGCTAACTCAAAGATTCATTCTTCAAAACTGCTCATAGCCGTCTTAGAAACGCTTGAACGTGAAATTTTTAATATCTGGTGTATATCTGAAGCATACTCCTTAGAATATCATTTGTCTTCATTGTTGAATAATATCGACTTAACTTTTGTACGCTTTCACATACATAGCAACATATGTATACAATATATTATTAATATATCATACGAATATCAGTAGGATTTCAATCGAATATTTATTATGTAAAATGTCTATAAAAGATTTAAAAGATAAAATTTTTACTATTATAAAACAAACGTTTTATTCAGGATTTAATTATTTTAACTATATATTAACATTTAAACACATCAATAGTTCGTACAGATTTAACTATTCCACCTATTACAAAAACATATAGCGAATTTTAACATTAATTTAGTAAAATATGCAATGATAGCAAAATATGTATGATTTAAAGTATGTTTATTTAAGAAAATTTTTTAATTAATTAGTAGTTTTGGAAAAAATAAATAATTTAATTTTTCCAAATTATTTATTTTTATTAAAATGAATTAATTGCTATCAAATATGGTTATTAGTTATCCAAATTAAAGTTTTAATTTCCAGTTTTTTTCTGATGAAAACTTAAAATTTAAAAATGTTCCTTCGAATAAATGGAATATGAACTGTTTTCACAAGGGTAAGAGTAAATCTAGCCACAATTTGTTATGGGTATGATGCGATTTGCTTCAAAGAAAATTTTATATATTTTGAAATGTCGCTTCAGACTTATTTTGAAAACGCCACTTTCAATACAAATAATAATTTTGTCAAAAAGCATTAATTTCAAATGAAATTTATAATATTAATTTCTTAAATAATCTAAGTTGTTGTTTAAAATCATTTATTATTCTTTCATGTGTGATGTCCTTATAACTCGTATTTAAGAAATCTACAAGTTGATACTTTACTGCACAATGTCATAATAACACTGATGAATAAGTTAAATTTCATTTAATAAGAAGATAACATTTAACATTTAGAGATTAATTTATTATTAACTATCACTGGTTAAAAATACGTCCTTTATTTTTGCAGAAATCAACCAAACTACTATGCCTTCCGAGCTACCGATAAGTGGCGCCCCCTCTCAGATTCAGCTAACCATTCAGACCATGACTGCTGACGTCTTTACCATTGATGGGAGACAATTACGCTTGAAGAGACCCATTGACAGAGATGTTAGTTATGATTTTTTATTCAATAAAACCCTATTAAATTTTTATTATAAGTATTTTGAAAGTGTAATTTATAAAGTATTTTTTTAATATGAAATAATTCTGTCCTGTTAATTTATTTTTGTATAACGCAGTCTGTAAAATCTAATTCTCTGAGCAAATTGAATTAAGAATGCAACGAAACTGAAATAACGTGTTTTATTGTTTTGTTTTATTGCTATATATTCATAGATATTATCTCATTGGATGATAAATATTCCATTAATGCAGATGAAGAGAATTTTTATAAATAGTATTTTTATCATAGAATTCTAATCAAATGCTTAAAACTATATCCTTTTTTGATTTCTCTTTTTTGAAAGAAATGTACACCTCGTCTAAATATTTCCTTTCAAATATTAACTGTTGCTTCTTTAAAAACAAATGATTTAATGTATTTAAAATGTGAATATTGGACTAGATTTAACCTGATTGGTCTGGATAATCATTGCTTCGCCCTCATCAAGTACATATGAAAGGTTTTAAATTGTATTATTAATTATCTAAGAATTGGATGTATGCCGTTGTTATTTAATACGTAATTCTAATAACAATTTATCTCAAAAAAAGATTTGTAGTTTAATAATTTCTTTACAAAATAAATGTTTGTATATAGCTTTTTTTCCCCCTATAGTTAAGCAAATAAATAACTTAAGTATCTTATGCATTCCTAGGCTGAGAAAGTAATGATGGTGCGATTGCAAATTTCATGTATTGATGCAGTTTCTTCTATACAGGTAAAATTTAAAATATCACTAAATGGAAATAATAAAGAAGACAATTTTTAATTGAGAAATAAGTAATTATTCTCAATTCTTGATTTCAGAAAAACATACCAGTTGTCGTCAGAATTGGAGATATTAATGATAACCCTCCTATTTTCAAATCAACGTCATATGAAACTACTGTTTCAGAAGTAAGTTTTGAAGTTTATTTCTGCGTAAAGAAAAAGTGTTTTTTAGCTTACAAAATAAGTTTAATTTACTATTTTTATCAAGTATACAATTATTCTCTTAAAAGGCAAATTTATTTTTTAAGATGTAAATAACATTATTTTTATTTAGCTTACACCCATTGGCACTACCATTTTCCGAGATCTTTTTGCCTCCGATGCTGATTCTGATAGCAATGGATTGATTGAGTACTCAACTTCACCAGGGGATTCGACTGAGGTAAGACACTCAGCAGTAATGAGTCATTGATTTATAAAAATATCATGCCAGCTTCCCTAGATGAATATCTTTTCTTTAAGTTTCAATCATTTTGTTCAATTTTAATATTTGCAATCATTGTTACAATAATGTCGATCAATAATTATTAATACAATATGTTTATGTCAAAATTGTATTGAAAAGGAAATCAGAAATTCTTATTACAAATAATGTTGAATAGATAATGTTCATTATAAAAATAATTCAAAATTACTCTTTACTACTACTATTTAAAATTATGTGATTTGTATTCAGTTGCATTGGTATGTCCTTCAAAAATGCGTTATTTTCTTAATACTTTCAAAAAGATAAATTGAAATGATTAATTTTTGAAACTTTCTCTTTTGATTGATTTACAAATTAAAAGGTCCTATTTTTACATATTATTTCATATTAATGGTTGTGAAAATTAAAATACTTCATGTAGATGCTAAAAAGAGGACATTTTTTTAAAAATATTTATTGGAAGTTTTTCTTTTGAATGATCATAAGAGATAACATATAAAAAGAATCAATGTTGGTTATACATTTGTTTCTTTTTGTTTTATATCAGTTAAATGTTTTATCAATTAGCCCTTTATAGCATTTTTTAGTATTGTAAAATTTCGTTCCTAAAATTTGTTGATCTGTTGTAAAAAAATTTAAACGTTTCCTCAGCCAAATGTAGAATTTTCTTTTTAAATAAACACATACACACAAACTGAACTACTCATAAAAAATTAAATTAACTTAATTTCTGTTAGATTTTTAGTATTAAATAAAGTATTATAAGATATACTTATTAGTTTAACGAAAAATCAAAATAGTTTAAAAATAGCTTAAAATTTAGCTTTTAAACCATTAAATTGTTTCTTCTATTTTTAGTTAATAATAAAGTTAACTATGATAAATAAAAATAAATACATAAATACAATCCTATTTTAATCAGAAATATTAATGCTATTCTCTTTTCATGTTTTTCCAGAAAGATGGATATCCATACTTTTCTATTAACCTTCCTCATCAAGGTCTTGTAACGGTCAAAAAGACACTGGACTTCGAACGATCTAATATCTACTATCTTACAGTGTTAGCGCATGTGAGTATACTTGTCATATGCTCGAGTAATGTACTTTTTTTTAGGTAACAAAAATTAATAAGAAAGAAATTTGATTAAACAGCTGAAAATAAATGCATGTTTATAAAAATCATACACCTTAAAAGACGATAATTAGAATCTGATATGTGTAAAATAGTTAATCCGTTATGACTTGACATCCCAGCAAATGAAAATAAAAGCATGCTTCAAAAATGTTAATATAAATTGCTGCAAATAGAAAATATATATGATATATAAATTTAGTTAGTTTTTTCATAAAATATATTACATTATTAATCAAAACCTTTATGATTGTATGACAATGGCAAAATAAAAATGAGATAAAGTACACATAAAATATTTATAAATACTGACCTATGAACGATACGGGGAGAGCTCGAAATTTATGTGACAGATATAGCAAGCTATTTGAATGTGTTTAATCATTAACTTATCGGATTTAAGCTACTTATTACAGAAATGAATTAGTTTGTAAAAGTCATAATCGAAGAAAATCAGCAAATGTTACAGGTGACCATTATTTGTTGCTAATTATTAAGTAATTGCAACACCAAACCCCTTGGAATCTACCATTTCAAAAATACTGGATAGCTGATATTCAAATTAAATGACGATGGAAGACTTTAAAATGGAGCGTTGGGATGCTAGAATGCATAAAAATATTTTTAGGATACATTTATGGCAAAAACAGTAAATGTTCCAGAAATCAATTGTTTTGAAAAATATTTGCAGTTGAACGCTAGATTATTTAATATAAATGGTCAAAAGTTTATAACTGTGACCTAAAAAATCAAAATACGATTTTAATAGTGTATTATTATGTAAAAATTAAAAAAAAAGTATTGTATACCATGTAATTGGTAAAAATTAAGAAAAAGCAGGAAAAAAAAAGTTCTATGTAAAATGTGTGCATATTAAGAAAAATAACCACCTAGATAAGACTGTGTTTTTTTTATTTTAGATGTTAACATTTGAATTCCTTCGTGAAAAAAATCTGGTGATTAACTTGTTCGAAAAAGTTAAATTGCAATCAAAATATTGTTTTCCATTTTGTTTTGAAATAAACAATCCTTTTTCCTTAAATTTAAACAATATTCATGAAAGCTGCATATTAAATAAAAAGAAACTGCATTGTTACAAATATATACTTTCTAAGTTATCTGCGAAAACATTTTTTTTCTTTTTAAGCGAACTGCTTCATAAAAATATAATTATAACTGCATAAAATACTAAAATATTTCTTTTCATTTTTTGAAACCAACACAAATTTTGTTGGAGTTATCCTTAATCCTAAGTGCTATACTTACACGAATCTATGTAACTATATGTATAAATACATACATTTGTTTCTCGTTTCAGGACAAAGCTGTAGATGTCAGTCAGAGACTCACATCTACTACTACCTTGACCATTCATGTTTCTGATGGGGATGACCAAGATCCTGCTTTCGTTTACGATTCTTGTACTTTAGTAAACGGAGCTTGTGTCAATCCAGAATATAATGCACATGTTACTAGTGGTATAATGGTACGTAGATTGAGAATAACTAGAAATATTTTATTTGAAATATACTTTTATGTGCTAGTATTCAATCAATACAATAAGTTTTGATTGTTGCGTTTCATTTTAAAAAAGTATATTTTTATAGAATAAAAATTATTTGAAAAATGTTCTAATTTTAATGTTTGATGATTTTTAGTCTGGACTTTTGAAAGTGTTTCCAGAAACGATCCTTGCTAAAGACAGAGATTCTTTGAATGCGGCTATCCGTTATTCGTTTGCCAATGGTAGGGATTTATGAGTTCTCAGATTTTCTATATAGTTATTACATAGGTTTTGTAAAATCTTCATATAAGTTTCAAAAATTGTATTATTTTTGTTATTTATTATTAGTTAAGTTAAATATTTTAAATTATATTTTTTAACATCAACTATCAGTATTTTAACAGTCACCTAGTATTAAAAATTAAATCACAAAAACTATGGTTAGAAAAAAATAATGTGCATTGTTTAACTATACTTAAATGCAATTTCAATGTGATTTAATACAATTAAAGTATAATTATTCAATTGCATGTTTACTTACTTTAAATATTAGTTTGGAGAAAAAGTTATCCATTATTTTTTCGGTAGACGTCTGTAGTGATCGCTATCTCGTGAGGTACCTATCAAACAATTTCAGATTTATGCTCGTTGGAAAGGTGACATTTGACACTAAAATATCCCCTTGCGGTTTTTTGTTTGATTTATTCAGTTACGAGTACAAGGTTTCAAAAATGGA
>JAPDSC010039892.1:0-26708 GCA_026290005.1 Latrodectus geometricus
TAATAAGCACTAATAACTTTAATAAGAAATGATTTGACCTTTATAAAAATAATTTAAAATTTATTTTACTCCCAAATTATTGAATTTTTTAAAAAAAGACCATAAATTAAAAAAGTATGCATATAAGTATGTAAATATCTTAACAATGTTACAATCTATCTAAGAGAGAGGGGGGAGGGAAACCAGCCATTTTATCTGAACCTGTCTGATGCTGAGAAAACAAGACTTGCTCCGTTTTCCATCACACCTATCTACAATGTGCTCCCTATTCTACCCAAATAACTTTGATAAGTTGTTTGGAAAAGAGAATTCAGATTGTTCAGACTTAAATCATCAGTAATGTTTCATTGTATTACATTTCTTTTCAGAGGGCCAAACAAATTCTATTGTTTAAATCTTATTGAAAAATGGGACACTTCACATCTCTTTCTGCATTATTAATTTTATAAAGATTTTTTTAGATGATTACTGTCTATTACGAAAAAAACGGTACTTATGTATTAATGCCATCATGGCTTTTTTACCCGATTAAATTTCAAAGAAATTTAATTATAATTAGAAAATTTCATTTTATAAATATAAGTAAACTTTTCATAATTAGTAAAAGAAATTTTCTAACTATAGATTAAGCGCTACTTCTACTTAAGTTTTGGCACAAAATTAGCTGCGGTAGTTTTAATAAGTAAATACAGAGAAAACAATTCTGTTTTTTCCATGTGCTTGTCCCATTGCATTTCATTGTCTTCAATCAATATATATAATTTTTTTTACATAAGGACAGGATTTTCCAGAGTCAGATGATAGGGCACATTATCCATACCTATCACACAATTTGGACATAGCTTTTCAAAACATACTCAAGATTCTTGAAGTTCATTAGCTCATGAGAGACGCTGCTTTTTGCCAAAGCATAATATACAGGTATGGAATCTTTAAGAAAACATGTTAACAAACCGGCACAAACAAAATATATATATATATATATATATTTTTTTTTGACGTTAGCAGTAATTCCAGAAACTGTCATCTCACAAACAATTTTTAAATGTTAAATTCCTGTCTACCCAAATTTAATCAATAAAGATGATTTCCCAACAAGCATTTTTATGAAATTTCATTTCTCTTAAATATTTCTATCTCCAAAACACAGCATATGGCCTTTCCATGAGAAGTTGAATTTTATTTCAGCACATTCTCCAATGAAAATTTGTTATATGTAAAATTTTCGGCAACATACCTTAATTCCTAGAAAATAAAAATTTTCTTTCACTTAAAAAAAAAAAATACTTCAAAATGATTTTAATGTTGTTTTCTAGGTGATTTAAGCACTGCCAATGTACCTAGTGTTGAAATTACATTTTCTTCTATTTAAATTGCAGCTTCAACAACTCCATATGCTTACGAAGCCACTTTCAAAGTTTGTGAGAGCAAAATCCACAGAGACAATTCAATCACAATTCATTATAACAAAATCCTGCAACATAGGTTGTGATATCAAGACTTCAAGTTTTTTTTAAAACAAAAAGGCATTTTGATACTTTAACAAATTAGAAAAATATTTATGAAAACTAGGAAAAAAGAACAAAAAGTCACTAACAAAATAGCACGTGCAACTACTATTAATAAAAATACACATGCAACTCTTAGTACCTCAAATTTGAGAATATCGTGGCATTTAAAGTTTTAAAACAAAGCTAGGCACCTCTGATTCTTTATTATTCAAAATATACATGTTTTGAAATAACTGTGTTGCTTCAGTAAATGACATCAGACTACTTGGCAGGAACCTATTAGTTTAGACTTTATTTATATAATAGATTAAGATATTTACATACTTAGCAAATAATTATATAAATAAAAACGAATAAATGCATTACTTAATCTTGATAAAAAAAAAAAGAGTTTACATAAAATTGGATTATTCTTACCCTCCAATCAGACCATTTACATGCTAAATGAATACACACACAGGCAACAATGGTAGGTTTATACGTCAAACACATTGTGGTCATGTGTAAACTACAACAAAATAATATATCCAATCAGTAAATTAGTATGAATAAACATAACTTTTATACATACATAAAACTTACTTTATATTCAAAACAAATTAGTGCATCTATATAATACAGCAAAATGATAGTCCTGTTTTATTAATGCTGATTATCAACAATTTGTAATACTTTTTTTGGCATTAAGTCTTTCCAAATTAATTTCTTAAGTTCTGAATAGATATCAATAATGAAATTTTAAAAATGTTTTATATTGACTGTATTCTTTTTCTATGAAAATCAAATTACTCGTTTTACAATGATGCTCTAATTGTATATTAATTTTGCTACAATTATGTTTCTTATATAACTATTTTTAGATCCACGAAACTCATGAAATGTGCTTAATGTAAAACATGTTGGTCCATTAGATTTCAAATGATAAATATCAGATCACATAGGAAAGAACTTCTAATAAAAAATGAGAGTATTGAAAAACAGAATTAACTTTTTCTTTGAGGGAAATTAATTACTGTAATTAGGAATGTAAAATTAAGTTGTTCCTTTCACATTTCAAATTACATACATTCTCTGAATATAATCTACATGTAAAAAATATAGTTTTACGCAAAACGTTCCAAATGTTTTTTAGTTATATTACCAGTAGACCTGTTGTTGTTGTTGGTTGGGTTTTGTGGCACAAGGTCTACTAGTAGACCTGTTTGAAAATAGCTAATTCTATAAATTAGTAAAAAAGTATTTGTTAATTAAAATAGAATTTTTTTTTTAAATAGTAAAATAAACTCTTAAATAATTAAGAAAGCTTAAGCATCTTTACACAAAAAGAGATTGGGTTAAAAAAAAAAAATACTATATATTGATGCAGAACACATATATTTGCCAATATTTTTATAGTTTAAAAAATAAATTATGAAACAGGGAAATCTTAAAAAAAAAATGCAATGTCAAAAACCAAAACTTTAAAAACTAATATTTAAATGAGTTTTGGAAACAGAGTATCTTCATAATCATAACATTTAATCTCGCTTTTGTTTATTTTTTTTATTTTTTTAAATTTTGTCCTTTGATGTCATGATTATTTTAGTAGCTTTCCTGTTCTTTTAGCAAACTCGTTTTTTTGATCTCAAAATGATTGGGGTTGTTAAAAATACATTAAAACTAAATATACCTGTACAAAAATATACTACTAAATATAGAAAGAATAAAAAACTTAATCTATATAATATTTTCAAAATTTTATCCTTAATAATTGTGTTTACATTAGCCTATTTTTGTGTCAGTCAAAAACTATCTCAGTCCCTTTATTTGAATTCTTAACTTCACAGTTGGACTAGTATTTTTATTATTAAATAGCATTAATTTAGCTTTATTATATTTTTTCATAAACACCAACAAAGAGTATTTATTACATATGCTGGGTGCAGTGAAAAGGATATGACCATAAGAAATGATTTCTATTGACTCAATATTAAGTTAATTATATGTATATGTATCAAAGAAATATAATTATATCTAAAAAAACCAATATCAACTATTACAATTATTAAGAGATTTTGAAAATTTAAATTGTGTTACACAAACGATTTGATAAAATAAAAACTATCATTAACCAACCAGTTGTTAATTTCCATTCATTTTTAGATAAATTCAAAACTAACATAGAATACACTTGGCATAAAAGTATATGACAAATATACCAACCTTGTTGTTGCCATTATATATGACGTTTGGGCAAGATCTTTACTGGCTGAAATTTAAAAGACATTTTAAATTAAAATATTAATGGTTAGCTAAATAAAAGCTAATATTTCAAAATATTTTATTAAAATATTTTCAATTTATTATTTTTAAATCCACTCATTCAAATATAATAAATTCACACACACATTTTATCAATGACAATACAATACTTTTAAAATGAAAATTTAAAAGGGAAAAAGTTGAACACAAGGGAATCAAAACATCTAAAACACAAATATTTTCACTGCACAAAGTTTAGTCTTATTCTATACATATTTATTTATCAAAAAATGCTAGAAGTCAATGTGAAATACTTTATTTTTAAAAAAGGAACCAGGTAAAGTGGATTTTAAACCACTACTAACATCCATGTTCAAAGTGCGATTTGAACACAAAGTGTTAAACCGAAGACAAGAGTGCTAACCATTCACCTTTATATTTTTAAATTATGGGGGCTAATAAATCTACCCTTTAGTTTTCACCGCTTTAGTAATATATTGCATCTTGTATGAGATTGCATAAATACAAAAATAAAAGAAATTTAAATTTCCCTAATTTAAAAAATTGACTTATTTTTCATAACATTAATTACAGGGTCCATACAAATTCTCAAAAAATAATTTTCACAAGTAAATAATTAATTAAATTTCCAAATGATGACACTGATAGACATTTGTAAAAACTTTATAAAAATATTGACTTGAATTTGATTAAATATTAATGATTACTTTAAAAAACATTAAGTAAGCCCATAACCACAATAGAAACAATTTCATTTTAGTGTTTCAATTTTTTTCAACTAATCATTTAAATATTGTAATGGATGTATTTAGAATTTTGTTTAAATGTCGCCTATCAATTAATTTATTATGAATTTCAAAGATGAATAAAAACAATGTGTTTCAAATACAAAATATTAAAAAAAGTTTTATTTCATGTTGTATTGTTTTTCTTCCAGATCATCACTATTTAATAAAATAGACACTTATTAGATAGAAAAGTATTCCAAACCCTGACTATACGGAACTTATCTGCACCATTATATAAGTGGTGCGATCTGATGTGATATGCAATCTGCACCTTAAGTTGTATCTGATAACACCTTGAGAATATAAAGCGTTCTTCACATTTCTTCCGCAGATATAGGATATGAGGAAAAAAGTCAACTTTTCGTCGAATATCACATCAAGAAATTTAATCTCATTGACCACAGATATAGGTGTATTGTTGATATAAATAATTAGATCATTATGCAGGCATGTCTCCCAGCAAAAGCAGACAACTATTCTTGCCAGGAGACAGAGTAAGGTCATTCTCAGCACACCATGCAGCTAGTAATTGTCTCTCAATTAACCATATATTAAACCCCTGACATGATATTTGCAGGTTGTCAACAAACAAAGTACTTTGAATAGATGAAGGTAGGTGATGGAGGATGTTACTTATGAATAAACTAAAAAATATGACACTTAAAATTTAACTCCAAAGTAAATCCTCAGATTGATTAAAAGTATTGGAAAAAATAGATCCAATACGTATTTTAAAAATACGGGAGCATAGAAAATTCAGGAGGAATATTGGTAGATACCCCCGAAACCCAAAATCATAAATCCTGCAGAGAATTCCATAATGCCACATATGGCCATAACTCTTCTCTATATCGAAGAAAATGGAAATGAGATGATTCCTCCGCACAAAGGCATTGCGGTTGGTTGGGTTTTATGGCGCAAGGTCCAAGAAAGGACATGCTGCATCAAGGATAAAATTTCCCTTTTGCATTTATTTATTTTTTTTAAAACCAAACAAAATTTAAAATCTATTTTAAAACAAAAATTTTTGTATATAAATATATATTATAAAAGTCTATTTGTTTATAAAATTCATAAAAAGAAAAATATATATATATATAATATTACAAATATAAATGTAAGACAAATTAAATAAAATTTAGAAAACCTATAGATCTTAAAAATGCAAACAAGTTTGCGTGCGGTGGTTCCCTCAACAAATCAAATAATGTTAAAAAATTTGTTTTAAAACAAAAGTAAACATTCATTCTTAAAATCTTTCCATGAAATTAAAATATGAAACACAGTATACGGTACATCACACGTTTCACACCATGCGTTTAATTCACCTAGAAATAGATGTCTGTGTGTGAAACGTGTGTGTCCGATACGAAAGTGAGTTAATCTAACATCTGCTCTTCATATCGGTAAAATTGATGATGTAAGAAATATGGGAATATGGCACACTTTATTAGAGACCTGCATACTCCACAACTCCTACCAGAGAGAAATTACAAATCTTTTTACAACCTTTCTCACATCGAAAAGAGGGACAGATGAATGGAGTAAAGACCATGCAGCTTTAGCAGCTGCATCTGCCTTTTCATTTCCCCCTAGACCTACATGACTTGGGATCCAACAGAAAATGATTTCATAGCCCTTGCCAGCAAGGGAATCCAATGCTCCGAAAATCTTAGACACAACAGGATGACAATTATTATAGTTTTTCAATGCTTCTAAAACACTCAAACTGTCAGTATACACGCAGATTTTATAAAATTTTTCTGTATTCACTAGCTGAAGGGCTTGATGGATGGCCGTAGCTTCAGCTGTAAAGATGGAGCAGGACGTATGGAGGCTGTAACCATAACTGATATTGGCATAAAATATGCCACAGCCAACATGTCCTGCTGTTTTAGAACCACCTGTGAATACAGGCATATATGATGAATACTGACAGCGATGATATAGATACAGCTGTTGAAAAACCGTTGAAGTTGTATCCAATTTTCTAAATTGAGCAAATGGATTAATAATATTAATCTGTGGATCATACCAGGGTGGATGTGAATGTAAGTCCATTTTAATAAAACGGACATCATATAGGTCTGTCAAAAATAGTTGAGCTTTAGTTTGAGTGAGAAAATGTTGGATGCTGTAATTTCGAGCATCATACAATCTTTTTAGTGCAGGAGTAAAAGCCAAGGAACGTATAGGATGATGCCCATCAGACCTAACCTTAGTGTAGTAATTGAGAGACAGCTGCATTCGTCTCAGGTCTAAAGGCAATTGTTGACAAATAGCATAAAGACTGGATGGGTGATGTGCGGAATGCACCTGAACAAATTCTCAAAGCAGAGTGATGCACAGTATCCAATCTGCGTAAAACTGAAGACCTAGCAGATCTATACACAACAAACACATCCGTAGTCAATTCAAGATAAAATGATTGATTGACAGACACGAAGCAGTGACAAGCGATCTGCATCCCAAGATGTATTCAGGGGTCGGAGTACAGAATTTTTTTTTCAGGACACTATTTTCAAGAAATATCAGGACATTTTTCAGGACATATTTCAATAATTAAAGAAAACCAATGTTACTTTTACATATTAATTTCAGTTTAATGCATAAAACACATTTTAGAAAGGAATAAACTATTTAATAAATTCTGAGTTTTTTAATTTTTAATACAACAATATGAAAAATACAGAAATTTAAACATTTTATACTGAACATTTTCTGAAAATTAATAAGTTACATGATAAATGCTTTAAATTAACAGTTAATTTATGTATAATTGAATAATGTTCATTTTGAACTGGATGCACTAGCATTTAATTCCAATAATTTAATACTGCACTTTTTTAATTTATCATTCACAGATGCAATCTCTGCATTAGCAGCACACAGCATCATTTGTCCAACTTTCACATCACTCATATTATCATCACTGATAGCACATGCTATTTTTTTAGTTGCATCATCCAAAAGTTTTTGAGCTACACACTGATTATCAAGTAAATTTTTCTTTTCTTCCTCAAGTTCATTAATTTTTTCTAATAGGTGCGATTGTTTAAACTTTTTTTCACTAGTAGCTTCTACATCTTCCTCATCCTTTCTTTTCTTCTCTAATTATGTTACATCTTTTGATTTTTCCATCTATGATGCATATTCTGCATGAGATTTCTGAATATAATGCATCATTTCTTTGGTATATGGAATGGAGGAAACAGAATTGCCATGCATTCGAATAACATCATGACAAATCCGTAAACTTTGAATGGTTAATTCCGATAAAGAAGCTCTCTCCTTCGTCACAACAGAATTGTTAGTTGAAAACCCTCTTTCTGGTTGGAAATTTACATTCAATAACGACAACATGCTTTAACCATTCTAGAAAGAGTAGGATATTTTATATAACCACCAGCATCTTTTATATTGAAAACCGCATTCCAATATTTACAGATATTTTGATCATTATCATAATCATTCACAATCAAAGTCACATCTTCACACATGTAAAGAATCCACTCTTCATTCATCTTATCAAAATCTGAAGAAGTTTTATTCACATGAGGAATATGTTGAATTAATCTGCTACATGAACTCCTAGACTCTTCCTTTTTTCTATTATAAGGAGACAAACACTGGAGATCTTTGAGTAAAGGATTTGTTATAGGAAGTTTTTGAAGCAAATGCTTTGAAGTTGCTATGTAGCAGCTTCTAATACTTTGTAGAAATGTTTTATCAGTAAGTTTTTCCAGCATTGCTTTTGCACCATGATCTACTTTAATCTTGTTTAAATTTAACCAATTTTTTCCTGAATCAACATTAATTTGTAGCAACTTTACTTTATTTTTTTCACAGATTTCTTCTGGGTTTAAAAATTTAAACATCCTACTGCAAACAAGTTCATTTAACTTGCTGTACATCACATGTACTAAAGGTTCAACTTTTTGCATTAGAAGTAAATAAAGTTCAAAAGTTTTACAAAAAAAATGAAACAAAATGCAGATATGTCAGAGTCTTAGGGTCTTTCAAATGTTTTATAATCCGAAGATGTCTATCAGAAAGAGGAGATTTCGACTCTTTAGGTACTTTAACAATGAAATATTCCTTTAGAACATCATATTGCTCAACAATTCTCTCACAAACTGAGCCCAAAGTTAACCAACGGCTCTCAACATGACGAAGGAAACTATGCCTAGTTAAAGTTTCTTCCAGTATTTCTAACTTTAAGGAATGATAATCTTCCCTTCTTGCAGGAGATAGCTTGAAAAATTGATGAATATCTATAGCAAATCCATCAATATTACAATCAATACCCTTACGCAGTGCTCCATGGATTATGTGTAAACAACATGTACCCAAATCAATTAGTACTGGTAAACTTTGCTTACTAAGTTCACTATTTATTTTCATTAAAACAGCTAAATTAACTCTTGGTCCATCCATTGACAACTGAATTAATTTTTCTAAATTCAAACCATTATTTTGAATAAAACTTAATAAAATTTTTACAATTTTATTGGCTTCAGCATGCCCTAAAAATGTGATTCGAGGTAACAAATGACATTTTTACCTTGTTTATCAGACCAATACGAGATGTAAATATCCAACTGTTTCTTTATTTGTTTTGTAGTAGTTTCATCGAAAAGTAAAACAAAATATAAAGTGCCGATATCCCGAAACAAAAGAGTTTTGAAATACGGACCTGATCCAAAATTAATCATATACCTGACTTTTTTGTCAGATAATTTGAGATTTTTTGCTATGGAGGAATCATCAAAAATTTCTCCGTAAATGTTAGCTAAATCATTCAAAGATGAAAAAGAATAATTATTTTTTATTGCCACCAAAACTAAAATGGTTTTCTCTGATGTCGTTTTGGGAAGCCATGATTTGTTATTCACTACTACAGTCGATGTCGAGGATTCAGATGAAGTTGATGATTTGATAGTAAATAGCGTTTGATTCTTGTAACAGTTCACAGCTTTTTTGTGTTTTAATCCATCTGCATGCGCAAGCACTTGTCTAAAACCCATATTTGAAACACTGAATTTGCTTTTGCATAAGAAGCACTCCGCAGAATGAACATCGTCAACACTTCGGCACCATGTCTTGATTAGGCATTCATTTCCATCTTGCAGTTCCAACCATTTGTCGGAAAATTTAGTTTTCCTGGGCATTTTTAAAAGATAATTAATTGTTCTCAAAAAATAAAATTCTGAGCTTGCTAATAAACATTCTTCAAAACACAACATCAAAATCTTTCAAAATGGCGCGATAAGCATTTCACGCATGCGCATAAACGTTGGCCAATAATTCTCACAATTTCGATATCATTGTAAATAGTTGTGCACTACTAAAACCAGAATCTTTGCCTGTAAAGGCACAAAATAGAATTTAACGGTAAACCCAAACCTAAATTTTTTTGACTTCAGACATGCGTGAGCAATGGCTGAAAACGAGGCGGAGACGAATGTATGGCAACCCTATTTCCGGTTTGAAAGAGAACATAAAAGGGGGAAATTTTTCTCTTTCTTTTTGCATAGAAAGCAGTTGAAAGAAAAAATATATTCCACTGAAAGAAAAATTTACAACTGAAAAATATAAAATTATTAATTGAAATTAAACTTTCAAAGGAATGTAATAAAAAATTAAGGAATTCCAGGATTTATTTTGAAAAATAAGGACATTTCAGGACGTTTTTTAAAAAATCAGGAATTTCAGGACAACTCTGAGCCCTGTGTATTTGATAATCCTTGAGGATATGAAGCGAACGCTCGCACTTCCTCCGCAGATGTAAAACATGCGGAAGAAAGGTCAACTTTCGGTCAAATATCACACCAAGAAATTTGATCTCGTTGATTACAGGTATTGGAGAGTTATTTAGATATTTAACAGGATCATTGTAAAGGCTGGTCTCCTTGCAGAAATGGACACAACAGCTGTTGCTAGGAGATAAAGTAAAGCCATTCTCTGCAAACCACGCAGCCATTTTATTAACAGATGTTTGTAGTCGTCTCTCAAACGCATGTTTGATCCTTGGCAAGATATTTGCAGGTCGTCCACATACATTGTGCCATGAACTGGAGGTGACAGAAGATGAAGAATATGACTGATGAATAGATTAAAAATTGTTACATTTAAAATAGAGCCTTGGGGAACAGCCTCGGCTTGAATAAAAGTATTGGAAAAAAAGTGACCAATACGAACTTTAAAAACACGGGAGCGTAAAAAATTCTGAAGGAATATTGGAAGATTACCCTTAAAGCCAAAATCATATAATGTAGGCAAAATTCCATATAACCAGGTACGGTCGTATGCCTTCTCGATGTCGAAGAAGATGGAAGCCAGGTGATTCCTTCGCACAAATGCATTGTAGATTTGGGTTTCCAAATATGTAATGTTATCTAGAGTGGATTTCCCTATACGGAAGCCACTCTGATTGACATGCATACATTTATTTTCTTCTCAGACATGCACGAGACGGGCGTTGACCATACCTTCGAGAGTTTTACGACAACAACTTGTCAGAGCTATAGGTCGGTTATTTGAAGGATCCTTACCAGGTTTAAGGACCGGAATCACTATTGCTTCACACCAAAGTGATAAAAATTCATTTTTGGTCCAGATCCGATTAAACAAATGCAAAAGTTCGATAGGGAATCTGAACTTAGATAAAGAAACATTTGATAGCCGATTCCGTCAGGTCCTGGGCTGGTATTGTTAGCCAGGTGCAATGCTCTCTTCAATTCCAACATCCGAAGTTTGCAGTTGTAAGGAAAAGCTTGTCTTTAGTTGAAACGGATTGATGTCCGCTCAGCTCAACCCTTTGTCCTTAAAAACGAAGGACAATAAGAGTCGGAACTTGAGACGCCAGCTAATGTTTCACCAAAGACTTTCACAATGTTCATAGGAGAAGAGTATATAGCAGCTACGGTTTATAAAATAAGAATTGCAAATTCTCTATAAATACCATTGGCTGCTTTAACTTTTCTCCATAACTGCTTCCTGGATGTGGAAGATGTTATAGAAGATACATAGCGAGACCAGAATTCCTTCTGACTTCGTCGACGAGCTCTGCGAGCTAATGCTTTTGCTCTCTTTAAGGCAATAAGAGTCTCCATTGTGGGGTACCTCCGGAAAAGCCCCCATAACTTCCTTTGTTTTTTATATGTTTGTTGGCATTCATTGTTCCACCATGGTTTGCAACGCCTTTTTGGGGTAGAAGAACTTTTAGGTATTGCTGCATCAGTGACTTTATGTAGGGCATCATCAATATTCTCGATTGTAATCATTTTATTATCAACGGCTGCCAATTGTGTAAATAATGTCCAATCTGCCTGACTGTACACGTAAGTAGGCATGCATTGCTGCACTCTACTACCTCCAGTCTGGGAGAGCAAGATCCAAAGAATGAAATGTTCTTGTGGATACGTGGAAGTATGTTTACTCGTTGGTATTAAGCAGACAGAGACAGTTATCAGAAAAAAACTGCTCAATCAGGCAACCACAAGAATTAATATCATCACTTCCCCACAAAGTATTATGGCCGTTAAAGTCACCGAATAACAAATATGGTGAAGGCAGCTGATCAACTAATGTATCAAGTTCTTCTAGGCAGATGACATCATGTGGTGGCAAATACAAAACTACAGACTGTAATCAAATAAGTTGTGTGAATTCTCACAACTACAGCCTGTAGAAATGTATTGATTGGATGGACAGTGCTGGGGAAGTCATTAGATGTTAATATGCAAACACCTCCAGACATTGTACCATCGTCACCACAGTCTTTTCCATAGCATTGAAACTCATGCATAGTGATGTTATTCGAAGACTTCTCAGGAAAGTTTCCTGAAGTGCAATGCATGCGGGGTTATAAGCTGATATAATAGACTTGATAACATCTAGATGTGAACGCAAACCATGGCAGTTCCAACAAATAAAGGAAGTTATTATTTAAATTGAAGAGCTCCTCCCCCGGAGCTGGAAGGCGGGTCTTCTATCACTTCCTTGAGTGATAAATTATCGTCCGAGGGATGAAGAAAGACAGCATCAGCTTCCAGGGATGACATGGCTCTACAGGTGGATAAGGAGGATTTTCGAGGACCCTCCTTTGCAGATTTTAATTTGGAGGCCTTAACTCCTCGAGATTTAGTTAAAGAAGCTCTTCTATTTAATGTAAATGTTGATTTTGGTCTTTCTGTTGTTAATTGGGGTAATTTCATTACAAGAAGTGACAGG
This sequence comes from Latrodectus geometricus, assembly GCA_026290005.1. Lineage (NCBI taxonomy): Eukaryota > Metazoa > Arthropoda > Arachnida > Araneae > Theridiidae > Latrodectus > Latrodectus geometricus. The sequence goes on from JAPDSC010039892.1 coordinate 12,797, forward strand.
GTATCCGTTTGAGTGCTTGAAGATTTGGTGACTTTTTTTTTGCTACGGCTGCATAACTCATTCCAGGCTGTGGCGTACGAGAGGCAATAATTTTCCTGGCCTCAGGATAGGTATAGTTGTTTTTTTACCTTTAACATGGTGTTTTCTTTTTCAAAAGCCCATTGAGGACAACTTCGAGAATAGGAGGGATGGTCACCATGGCAGTTGACACATGCCTCCTTCGCAGTGCAATTTGAACTATCGTGGCTAACTACCGCGCAGCGAGCGCAGGTAAGTTTGCCTCTGCAAGTGTTTCTTGAGTGTCCAAAACGCTGGCATTGAAAACATAGCAAGGGATTTGGAATCTGCGGTCGAACGGGTAAATTCAAATAGGCAACTTTAATTTTGTCAGGAAGGTCTGGGGTCGCAAAGGTCAGAATGAGATGTTTAGTGTCAATAAACTGCCCATCTCTTCTGACTCTAATGCGTTTAACTCCACAGACCTTATGATTTTTCAAGTTGTCAAGAATTTCATCTGTTGACATGTTTTACAAATCTGTAGCAGAAATCACTCCACATGAGAAATTTAAATTTCCATGAGGCAGGACAGTTACCTATTGCATCAATTGGATATTTATTATTTTGGCTGCCTGAATAGAGTTCGAAACCTCTACCAATAAGTCACCTGATCTTAGCTTGCTGATACCCTTTACTTCTCCTATAAAACCCGATATTCCTTTTTGTATGATAAAAGGGGAGACTTTTTCAAACGAACCCACTTTTCTTTTCACTATAAAAAAATTTACAATTTGTTTCATCAATTATATGCTCCTGTGGGAGAAAAGATTTTCTATTTTCCATAATTTTGTTTTTAAAATTTCGGGACCTGAACGCACCACGCTCCATTGAGTCCAACAAGGGAATGCAGACCAGCTGCACCAGTGCTAGCCAAGTCCTATACGCTCACAGTACATCCCTGTGATGGCCTCCACCTTAACGAGTCATCCAGCAGATGTACCGATCGCTTGATCCGTAAAGCTGATTGATGTGCTGAGGACCACAACACACCTCCCATTTACCTGAAGCAGTGGCAAAAGCAACGTATTGACCTCTGGGAGCCTCAATTATCAGGACCCTTCTTTCCAGGGACGCGGGTCTCCACGTACGGCAAAACACGTGGGTCATTTAGTCCTCAAGAGTAGATATTAGCAATAGAGCGGCAACAGCTGCTCAAGGGGAGCCTCAACCCCATCAGAGGCAACCACAATGATGGAGAAAAGGAAGAAAAAGCAGTAGAGGAGAGGAGAGAAGAAAGAAGAGGACAGATCACTTGGGTACCTCCTCGGGATTCTGACACCCATGTTTATTTAAAGAAAGTAAACCACCTGAAGGAAAAAGAAATACGAAAATAGCAAAGTTATAACACTAACTTGTGTATGAGAAAACTATTTAAAATTTTATAAAATTATGAAAAACATATTTAAACACTACTAAAATACTTTTGTTATTTACTTGTAAAAAGTTAAATCATCCTTTTTACATATTTTAGAATTTTCATCATTAAATATTATAAACTAAAATTCTTTTGTTAGAAAAACAAAATAATATATTTTTCAATTCCTCAAATAACATTTAGAGACTTTCCCGGATGTGTCAAGATTTCCTATGTATGACATTATTATTATTATACAAGAAACACATAATTCTTATACTAAACATCCAATTTAAAGAACATTTAATTAAACTTTTTAAATAGTATTAAAATGGAGTTTTGTTAACTTACTCTTTTAAAAGCATATATTTTAAATAAACTATCATTAAATTTCATTAATCTAAATTGATTGTTCAGTAGTCAATATAAAAATTTAAACTAAGCTGAAACCAGATGAAAACGGATTTTAAAATCAAAAAAATCAGCTCTCTGTTATTATTAAGATCATGTAGTTTAAAAGCAAAAACTATATTAGACAATGAAAATCACTTTCTTTTAAAATCTTCTTTAAAGATCTTTATACATAAATGTAGCATGTACCTTATGATAGTCATGCTCAAGAAACTGGACAGAAAACAGATGACAATATAATAAAGGTGTAAGATTTTACTAGGTGATCATAGGACTTTATTAATTAAATCAAAAACTGTACATGATATAGTAAAACTATACAGGTATATATTTATAGCAAAAATATAATTTAATATTACACGAGAAAGTAGTTCCAGAATAACCTTTCACTATTCAAACTTGCATCTTACATAATTTTGTAAGAAAATATTATAAAAATAAACCTTTTAATGTTACTTTTACACTTCATTTTAAAGAAAATTTATTATTTAAATTCCTATGCTTTTAATTACTAAGCAAAAAGCAATTTTCTAGGATCTTACTATTTAAATCAATTATAAGATATTTGTCAATTTTTATCTGAACTTTCCACAGCAAAAACAGATTTTATAAATACTACAATTAAAAAAAATTCAATTCTTCTGACTTCTTTTTCAGTTGATCTTTCAATATTAAATATTTAAAAAATTATTGTCTTTAAACAATGCAAAACAGAGAGCATATGCACAGGTATAGTCAGAAAAAATTCATAGAAAAAGAACATTACACTAACTTACCTTTGACAAGCTGACAAACTTTTACTACATAAGTATGAGGATGTTCAATGGCAAGAACAAACCCTTAAAGTAAATTCAGTAAAAATGTCAGCATATGTACATAAAAACCATACAAATGTTTAAAATTTAGGTTAACAAAATAAATTTCAACAAATGAAGTTTTTTTTTTTATTATTATTGACAACATAAAAAAAAGAATCATATCAGAACAAATTTTAAATTTGCCATATTGTTCAGAAATGATATCTCTTAATGGTAAATAAATTCAAACTAGATTTCTGATGTCATATATACCAAGTTACTAGAAAAGTTTTGCAACGATGTTTTATTTATAGAATTCTTTCAAAGTTATTTCCAGCACATTTCATACACTTCGCAAAGCGATAAAACTAGTCTTTAAACAAGTTTTGCATAGTTTCAATGAGGTACACTTGTTGCCACCAACTCTCAAAAGACTTCATCAACCTTCATCAAATAGTTTTCCTTTTAGCATTGTTTTTATATACAAAAACAGTGAGAGTGGCTTTACAGGAACCTAGGTTTTACTGTTAAGCAATGAACATGAAATTTCTGCCACGCAGTGGTCAAATACTTGGTGCAGGCTTCTGCTCAGTGAGCTACAGGACAGTCATGGTAGGGAAACCAGATGACCACTTTTAATTCTTGGTGTAGATTTTCCATGGACTGTATGAATTTAGGGAGGCATTGTTCAATGTACCTCTGAGCTGTGATTTTCTTCAGACCAATAGGAGATTTCCCAATTTTATTGACTTGAAAAATACAACTATAATTTTTTTATTTTTATTAATTTTTTTTAAAAGATCAAGATTTTCTAGGAACTACGGTATTATCCTCATAATCAAAGATCAAACTTTGTTTTGAGCTTTAGTCAGCACTATGTAATACAGCAAAACTTTGTGATTAGTCACAATGTACCACAAAGTGAGATCATCCCTTATTAAACATTTCCATTATCTTTTGAATCCAAGTCATTTGCTCGTCAGATTAGGCAGGATCCAGAAACAATAAAGTTTCTTTATATGTAAATGGTCAGTTACAACAGATTGATAGTGTATGAAGATCTTTCTGCTGGTATGTCACTTGGTATAATCTTCATTAAGTATTTTTTTTTTTTTTAGAACAGAAATGTTTTCTTTTGTTACTGACATTCAATGATGCCTCTTTTCTCTCAACATCCTCCAGTGAAAATTTTCCCTTTTAGAATTCCCTGTACCACCTGAATATAGTGTGGAAAATTATTATTCAATGAAAGTATCATTTCTTTTACACACTGATTTGCACTAAGGCCAAACATAAAGTTAAAATTTAAAATGGCTCTTGTCACATTATGTGGTGACCATGAATTCAACAGAATAAAATTTTGCTGCTAATGAACAATCAAGTTTATAGACATGTTGCCAATGGTAACTATGAAAGCTTAGACAAGCCTGAAACAGTGTAGCCAGCAACATCCCAAGTTTTTTGCTAAGTCATATTGCAAAACTCTGTCTATGTATAACCAAATGTTAAATGGCAGAAACTGAATCAGCAATAAAAAATCAAAATATCATATAAACCTTATTTAAATCAAAATTATATTAAAAAAGTATCATAAATAGGAATATCATATAAGAAAATCATCATGTATCATAAAATATCATAAGAAATTTAAAATGCCAATGCTCATTCAATCAATTATTAAATTCAATTAGAATATGCTGATTAAAGAATATAAAACTCACTAATTCATTGAATTCTAATGAATGATATATTCCGATCTTGGAAAGTTTTGTTAAAAAAAAAACTCTCAGAATACCTGAAGCTTGGTTGTACAAGAGTGGTCGAATCAAAGATTGTAATTAAGATTTTATCTTAATTTTAAAATGATAAGAAAAAATCCATTTTTTTTCCAAAAACCTTAAAGGAAAAGTTAAAATAATTTCCAAATAATGTAGTTTACAAAATGTAACCACTTAATAGATAACTAAATTATTCCACAATCATGTCGCTTAAAATACATTTTAATAAAAAAAATTAATCATTACAAAAAGTTCAAAATTATTTTAAATTTTAGTAATAATTAGTTTGATTAGTAAAGTTTTGTAAAAAAATTTCAAAAGACAAATATTTAGCGAAGAAAAAACAAAACTTTATTGTGTGAAGCTTTAAGAAATCACAATTATAAAAAAATTGATATATACATGAACCAGCATTCAATTTTTAATATGAATTCAAATTCTATTTTAAGTAGATATTTCAAGCATAAAAGATGTGATTTGCATATGGATAAAGTAAATTTATTACCTAAAGTCTGAAGTAAAATATTTTCATGTGCAACAACTTCAAACATAAGTTCTTGATAGCCCTATAATAAAGTAATTTTATATATCAATTTTAATTAAATGAAATGTAAAAACAAGCATTAAATTTCAGACTGTTTTATCTAATGATTTTATTCTAAAATTAGATGATAAATAAAATAAAACAATCATTACAATTTATATAAATTTATACATGTTTATATTCACAAATGATACAAATATTGATAAAATATTATATATAACAGTTTAAATATTAACCAGGTTTATCAATCTATTTACAAATTAGCATCATAAAAACATTTTAACATTATTATTTGAAATAGTGAAATCACTTTTCAATATCACTACTGAAAATGTTCCATTCTATAAATAACTGAAGAATTCTGATCAATCCTTAAATACACTGATAAATGCATCACATTTGATTGTTAAAATATATTGTATTTTAATTATAGAAAAAGAGCAGACAAGTTTTATAAGTTTCCAAAATGTATATTAATTCTATACTGTTAAGCAAAGACTACTTTTAAATGTAATTGCAAAATTAAAATTAAGCATCAATTCAACTAATGATTTTTGAAAAATCAAACTTAAGTGACATAAAATTTTTAAAGTTATCTATAAAATGAAACTTTAAAAGTTAAAATTTTGTTTAAAATTCTTATAATGAAAATTGTTTTGAATATTTTTTTTTGTCTGAATATTGATAAACAATCACATTCTCATTTCCCACTGTTATCACAGAAAAAATTGAAAATTTAAATTACTATTTATTTTCAGCGAATTGGACATAAACATAAATATCTCTGAACAACTAAAAAATTTGACAACCACGCTGCAAATCAAAACCAAATTATTTAGTTCAAATACAGAATGGTAACATGCAAGTTAGCAACTATGCACATTTTGTCTTATGATTAAAGTCTTTCAATGCTTTATAACCTTGCTATAGCTATTGTAGAGATCAAAATTAATGTAATTCTTTTTTTAACCATTTCATTGGAAATTTCATAAAATTATTAATATTTTCTAAAATATAAAGAAATGACTAAAAAAGTTAAAAATACTTGGATTTGCTTATTTTCCAAGCGTAAACATTCCAAGAATTTTAAGGACCATGAGGGAGAGGGCATTAAAATTCACAAGTTTACAGTTCTAGAAGCCATATTTTATTTCACTTAGCAACTGACTGAAATTTCTAATTAATTTTTAAACAGAAAAAATTTGTGGTTATTTGTTAAATAAAAGGTTGCTATTACATACCACATTTTAAAGATAAAGCATGTATTTTCATTTACTATTCAATGTGAATAGAAACCTTTTGAGTCCACCCAAAATTAAAAATACAGGAAGATGAATTTTTCCAGGAAAATTTTTGTATGTAACCAAAATTCAGCAATATATTTAAAAAGATTTCTATTAATATAAAATTACTATTAAATTATAAATTCTAAAATTTAGTTTACCTTAAAATTTAAGTTTTAAAAACAAAATTACAATCAAAGTACTAGATTCCATAAAGAAAGTCAGCAGTCTTACCAGAAGTTTTATTAATTTATTTTTTCCTCTGATTCATAGCAACAATAAATAAAAATTTATGCAGTTGAAATAAATACAACAGTCGGAAGAAAATGAATAATTAAACCCTATAAATAAATATGCACTAAATGAACAATTGATTTGGAGTTACAACACATAATATTTTTGTTTTCATTTTATTCATTAAAATAAGAAACAAATGCAGAAGAAGTACAATTTAAAAATTTATAATTCAATCAATTAAACAGTTTATTTAAGGAATGGATTCTAACTTACACATTTTTACAGCAATGTTTATTATTAAAAACGAGCAAATATTAGACATTTGTGTTTAAAAAAATTTTGCTATAAGTTTTGTGATTTACTTTAGATGTTTATAGAACAAAGTTATTTTAATCTTCCAAAATGACAAGCCTTTACCAACGATAATCTCACAAATTTGTTGTTAAATAATAAATGGTTAAAACATTTTTAGCACACTCGGGATGATTAGGAAGAGGCAGGCAACAAAAGTGGATTTTGAATCACCATAAACAATCAAGCCTTACATGAAAATCGTTTCACCTAACTGTTAAATTGAAGAAAAACCATTCCACTGATAATTTTGTCACTTTAAAAGGATGAAGCAGAATAAAAGGAATTGTGTAAGGAAAGTAAAAGGAATTGTGGCACAGGATCAAAAATTTATGTCGTCAAGTCTAAAGCAAGAAAAAATACCAAAAAAGTTTGTGCATAATTTTGGCAAATACACATCTAATTACCATTTTTTCCTGTATATAATCCACAGATAATGTGTTAAAAAGTTCTGAATTTTGTTGTACATATTATACACCGTCGCGGACAATCTGATAATCTGTTACAGTTGTAAATTCACTAACAACATTTTGCAATTTGCATTGTTGCGAGCTGTTAAATATTCAAATTTGTATATCCTCATATGGAAATGAAAACTTTTTTAAGTTACACAGCAGATTTTAAATTAAAAGCTATAGTGAAGCAAATTTAAAAAAATGGCAACAAACGTGTTAATGTGAAGTGAAAAACAAAGCACACACGGTATAAAAGAAAAATGTATAAAATACGCAGTTTGTAAACAATCCATTTTTTTCATTTAAATACTAACGAAGCAAATACATATATATTTTTAAGTGTGTGTAACATCGTTATAAAAATTATTAGAAGCTAAATATCAATAAGTTTTACAAGAATCTTCTTGAAATTATCACTCTTGATTGATCTCATTTATCTTAAGTTTATCACATTTTGCGATGAGGTGGATCTAGACTGATATTTTTCATAATAAATGCCTTTTTTTCTATACAATTTATTATATTTTTAATCATACTGTGGATTTTTTTTATTTTATGTGACACCCATATTATAAGCAGTACATATTTCAGACTATTTGCCGAAAAAAATTGCCACAGATAATATGCCGCTGCGGATTATATACAGGAAAATACGGTACTTAAAAAGATTCTTTTTTTAAAAGTAGATTGAAGAAAGACCGAAACATAAAAAGGTATGTTTGTCTCATGATGGTCACTTTTTGCATAGGTCCTAATTACACCAAAACCTACAGCTTGAAATTAACTCAGAACCAACATTAACATCCACTTCCAGGGAAGAATTCAAAACCATGAACTCTTGAACTAAATGCAAGAGTGCTAAAACTATTCTGCTTCCAGCTTTGCTTAACCCCTTACCTGCCAAGGAAAACTTACAAGATTCGCTCCCCAGTGCCACCGGTTTTCACACAGGCGATCGCAGTTATGTGGTGCATCGGTAGAAAAGAAGAGGCATGCTTGAAATAGATGTAACATCATCATAACAGATATTTTAAACAATGTCAAGGTTATTCTATTGCATTCCAAAGCCATGGGTCAAGCTTTACTGATAGCAGAGTATTGCAGAGAAGTGTATTTCCGAAAGCCGGATATATACGCCCGGGGCAGTTAACACATCGGCTACAGCACGGCGTATATATATATGACCGCGGCAGGCAAGGGGTTAAAAAGAGTGAAAAATCATGAAACAAGAAGAAACTCAAGCATGCACATATTATGTGTAAGGATGACGAGTATTAAAATTTACCTTTTAACAAATGAATAATCACAATCATATTATGTCATTTATTACATGCACATAAGTACTTTGATAAAAAAAATCTTTCCTCAATATAATGTAGATTTTAAAAAAAAAAAATATGAAGGAAGCATACGAAATACACTGTTGGCCACCCAAATTAAACACCAAGACAAGAGAGATCCAAACAATTTTTTTGTAGATAACATGTTGACTAAGTATATAATGATTAAATTTATAGACTTCTGTGAAGAGTGATTCTTGCCAAATTCAGTAGCCAGAGCAGCCACCATTGTTGGTGATCACCGCTGCCACATGCCTCGACATTGATTTAAAAAGAATTCAGATGTAAACTTGGGGTTGGTTGCTTGGGATTTACGGCGCAAGGTCCAAAATTGGACAAGCTGCGCCATGTGAACTTGGGGAAGAGCAGATCAAGCAGCTTCCACACAAAAGTTGATCTGGTGTGGTAGTTGAGGATATAATCTTAGTCAAATGTTGAGCAGCCATGGACCACAAGTTTTCTATCAGCGAAAGATCTGGTAAGCGAACTAACCAGGGAAGCATTTCAATTTAGCGATTGCCGAAGAACCCTTGGACAATACGTGCCTCATGTGGTCATGCATTATTATGTTGAAATATGGTTATGGGCAAGCCCTGAAGGTTAGGATGGACAACTGGCTTCAACACTTCAGGGATGTAGCATTGGCTGCTTAAAAGACCGGCAATGCTTACTAGAAGAGTGCGAGAGTGATATCCAATATTGTCCCATATTATAATACCCGGTGCAAAACCAGTGTGGCAATGCATAATGCAGTTGTTCAGCATCCTCTCTCCAATGTCTACAGATTCAAATGCAACCATCGTGGTGTTGCAGACAGAAGCGTGACTCGACAGTAAAGACAATTTCATTTCATTCTGCTGTCCATATTCTTCTTTCATCATATTATTGGCAGCAGGGACGCCTGTGGTTCCGTGTCAAAGGCAAGTGAAATACTGGATGTCTTACTGACAGACCATTCTGTTGTAAATGCCATTGAATAGTACGTGCAGACACTGGATGATGCATTACAGACTGAATGTGCTGCGCTATACTTCGTGATCTAGCTGAGCAATCCATCACTGCTGTGCATACAAAAGCCTGTCAGTTCGTCATACCCTTCTGCATCCATCGATCACATATTCCAATTACACATGTTAGGTTTCATCCAACACCACTACCGATTTCCCTGAACGATAATCCACAATGTTAGTAGGCCACTATCTTTCCTAAAAGATTGTTGTTTTCTACAAGGTATATATGATTTTGGGGGGGAGGGGGAACCACAAGAAAAAGACAATTGCCCGACTTGAAATCATCGAAATCTCTAAGCCTTAAACAGCGCTTTGAAGTGACGCCAGAGGAACACAGGATTTGTTTTTGTGATGAAATTCTAATCATTTGCATATCTCACCTCCCCTAATGCATGCTAGAAATTCTCCATGCTAATGCAGGCTTCTTTCAGGGTGTTGTATTTACGGTGGCCAGCAGTGTATACATACATATCCAACAATATTAACTTCAACCAAACTTATGTTATAACATTTCACACGCTAAAGGAAATAATTAAAAGAATTCAAACAGCTATCAAAATAAAAATGCTTAAATCACAGAAACTTATCGCAAAGCTTTAACCAGGTACACAACTTTCCATATCTCTGACTGATAAGTAAAGAAGAAAAATCAGTATATATGAAAAAAATTACAGTCAAGAGATTAAATAAATTGTTAATTCAGCTCAAACGTATTAGATGTTAAATAATAACTAAGAATCACTAAATATTGTTTTGTATTAAAATATCAATAAAAATTGTAAAAGTCTTTGATAAAATATAAAGAAATATTACTTTAATTTTGTATCTTTTTTTTTAAATTCTTATGCTAATGACAATGTGTAGATTCAGAACCTGCAAAATTCTAACATCAAATCAATGGAACTTACAAATATCAACCTCACCTTAAGCAGAATGGATTTAAAAAATTCTTATAATTAGAAATATTTTCTTAATTATAAATAAGTTTTTAACACTTACAAAAACTGCTTTTATAGGTTATATGCTTCTATTATTTTAGAGCAAAATTGGCTATGTTGACGCAAGCAAGTAAATACCAAATCAATTAATGAGTTTGTTTGCTCAAAAACAAAATTCTTATCATTAACAAATAAATTCTAAACATTAATAATATCTAAATTGATAAATAAAAAAACAGTTCATACATCGGACCGAACATCCAGAGATTGGGAATCTTTATGCAAACAAGCATGTGCAACCTTGATTAAGTGTTCAAGTTTTCTTGGTTGCTCTTCAACCTTAGCAGCCAAAAATAATGCAGAAAGAGAAAGTTTCTAGATAAGAAATAAAATCTTTATTACATCACAGATTAAAAAGAAAATATGGTATTTATATATTAGCATTACTGCAGCCTTTTAAGCCAATTGAATTTCATCAAAATTTCCTTTTAGGAAACTTTTTATGATTTGTAAAATAAATTTTCTAAATATAGATTAAGCACTAATTCCATTTTAAGTTTTGGTGCGAAATTAGCTGCAGTGATGTTAATACATAAGTATAGGAAATTTTTAACAATCTAAAATAAAAGAAAAATGATAATTTTTGTCTAACATTACATAATTAAGAAAAATGTTTTAAGCAGAATTTACTTCTAATAAAAATTTACCAGTCCTTAATGAAAAACTAAAAATCATTCTATAAAGTTTTAAATTTAATCACTTGAATTTTCCTTAATAAAATACAAAATGTTTTACACACACACAAAAAAAAAAAAAAATGCCTATACAAATATGCTTATGTAAGCATTTTATAGCAAGTTAATGTTTTCTCATTCTATTGTGACAGTGAAAAGTGATGTTATACTGCACAATCTCTATCATATGTGAAAGAAATTAAAGTATTTATTAAAACACATCTAATCAAAATATCAATTTCAAAAATTATGTTTAAAGTAAAAAAATTATGTTTAACAAAAACATAATTCTTACTTTACTTATCACTGAAAAATTATCAACCAATATAGATATAAATGATATTAATGATTTAGCTTTATTTTGCCTGGTTTTTCTCACATTCAAGACTATGTTGATCACATGTTAAGTTGGGCCCACTGCCCTGATAGTTAGAAACCATTAAAATAGAATTTTCTACGTTTATGTTGATTTAGGTTTATAATGCTATTACAAATATCTAGTAGGTATTATTATACATAATGTATTTTTTGATTAACTTTAAATAATTTTTTGATTAACTTAAATAATTGATGATGGATATTCCATTGATCCAGTATGAATAGTTTTAATTTTCAGTATAAATTTGTTTTGTAATATATAGTTGATGTAAAATATCTAAAATAAAGTTTATTTTTGTAATATTTCTGTATCAAATATAATGAAATTTTGAAACCTTGATATTTAAAATCAAATATAGCATGTGATTGGGATTTTAAAAATAAGACATTCCATGAAATGACATAATTTAGGTTGGCCAAATAATTTCATAGCTTGGCATAAAAATTAGAAACCTTGTTGAACCAATACTGGTTTATAAAATTTTTCTTAAAAAATAAAATTAAGACTTATTTACAAGAAATCAAAGAAATATTTTTTCATAATTTCATTCAAAATTTCAAGTAATATGATAATACTTACATTCCTGTGGATTTCAGTAAAGGAATGGAACACATAGAACCTATGCATGTAAACGATTGCTGTATTTATACATAATTGGTTCCTAAATATAGCTAAGGAAAATCAATAAAATGAAAAAGTAGCTTGTAAATGAAAGAGAATAACATGTGATTAGCTGCATACTCAAATTTATTACATTATTCATAATCAGATTCTGCCTTCTGAAATTAAATAAAGGTTTTTACAAGTAATAGTAAAGCTATTTAATAAATGTAAACAAGTTATATTAAGATTTTAAGAAAAATTGAATTCAGATTTTACTATGGCTATACAATATATTCAAAAACTATTCTGGTCTGAACAATCAAGAAGTAATTAAAAATAAATGTTAAACTTAAAATAACTTTTTATTTTAATTAAACTTTTAAATTCACAGTAAAATTTTCAGTATTTTTTAATTACTATTTAAAAATCTTATTTTTTTCAAAATTTCATATGGTATTCAAAAATTTAAATTAAAGATTCATTAAAATATAAAAATCATAAACAACTTAAAAGAAATAGCTGAAAATTTACATAAAAAGGAAAAAACCAATTTAAAAAAACTGGCACTAAAAAAATGTTTCAATAATTAAATCGTAAAGCATTAAAAAAACACATGTGACATATAACCCTTAGGGCAAATTCTAAAAATGTGTTGAATTTTTGGAAGATATTAACATTTTCTAAGCAACTGATATTTCTTTTAACATCAGAAAAATCCAATATACTAGAGAAATTCAATAACATTCTATTTAATTATTATTAAGTCTAAATTATAAACCATAGCAAAGCAATTTAGAACATTTTGTTTAAATTAGGAATTTTCAATATTTTTTGTGATAATTCAAATGAATTAGTAATATCTTAATAGTTGTAATCAATTAATATTTCATAACTTTACCTATGATTTATAATTAATCAGAATAAATACACTGATTTAGAATGAAATTAATGTAACAACTCCATCACCCTGGTGACATTTCTTTAATCGCAAAATCAACTGCATGGAAACTGGCAAAACTATTAAGTGCACTATGTTCAATATAACAAAGTTTACCCCGATTCCATATTACTTTAAACTTGTAATTAAGTGGAAGCTTAATTACAAGTTTAAAGTAATATGGATAGTTTAAAGTATTGTAATATTTTGCTCAAAAGCAAAATAAGCATACAATTGTAGAACATAAATACTTTAAATGAAAAAATACATGCATTCTTTTTACTTGTAACAATATTTTTACAAATATTTTAAAACCTTACCCCGCGCTCCCACAAAGGCTTAAAAAAATGGAGGTAAACATGCGCAGTCTGTCTTTTCCATGTAATCTATATCTACATGGCTCAGGAATCAATAAAACCACATTTCAAATTAGTTTATAATGTGAGTTCCATGCAACATCAGAGCTACGAATTACAGTGCCAGAATGGATTCTATAACATGATAAGCTTCAACTTTGACATGAATTATTTATGATTGTGTGACATAACAAGTACCAACATGCTGGTAATTTGAAATTTTAAATAACACAGAACCCAACAAGTAGTAAGGTGTCACCCAAATTTATTGTTGATAAATGATGATTTGTGATTTTAAGACACTTGTACATGAACTAATGCAATTAGTCTATAATAAGAAACAGGATT
>JAPDSC010039898.1:0-19116 GCA_026290005.1 Latrodectus geometricus
TTCTCAAATGTATTAATATTATTGTCAAACGATAATTTTAATTCTTAAGCCAATGTGTATTTAAACTAAATACTATCAATTTTTTTGTTAATATTAGTTTCTGTAAATTTAACTATGCTTCTAATTCACAGATACACCTTTTTTCAATGTGTTTAGCTCAAAAAATAATTTGTAAATTTGCAATAGAAAGCTAAGATTAACACTCATTTGCATTAGACAGATTTATAACATTTAAAGGTTATTACTTGCAATCAGCAGTTAATTAGACTGGAGCTAATACATTAAATCGATTCTGAAGCCTCAAATGTAAATACCAAAGATTAGAATGGAACTAAAGATATAGTACTATTGAAACAAAGGTCAAAAGACTAGCAATTTGACTGTAATCTTGGCAATATAGAGCTATGAAAAATTGAGATTGTGTGATGTATCTGTGTTATATTTAATAACACAGATACATCACACAGCACGTTTTATAATTAATTACAATTTTTAAAAGATTATACTTTCATAATAATTCTAATATGTTCAATGCTTTCATTTGTAAAATCATATCTAATTAAAAATTATGCTGCAAATTCTAGTATTTTGAATTATAATGCAAATTTTAACCAGTATTAGGCCGATTACTCAATAACTGTTGATCAAACATTTCTATTGTTTAGATATACAGAGAAACTGGTGGTCACAGCAACACAAATCTTTATTATGTAAAAGTTTGTATGATACTCCATAGATTTCATGATACTGGGAGACATGTAATTTTCTTTTATCTTGCTAAAATCTAACATTTCACATGTTTCAAAAAAAGGGGGTAAAGACACGAGCTTTAACTGTAGAAAATTCATGCTTAATGAGCTGATCATAAATAATGCTTGAACTATTTATGAAATCTTGTAATTAACCCACCTTCTTTATCAGGGGTTTGTGACATGTTTTTAAGCTATATAAAGGCCATTCACATAATATGTTTGCTTTATCAGTTATTAGTGATAGTTTGGAGCTCTGATTCAATGTTCCACTTTGCATAACTATCCTGAAACAATAGATTCCACATTTTGAAGAGTTATAAGATCATGACAGCAGTGATAACTATGGTATGATAAATCATGCAATAACTTCTATCAAAGCCAGAAATATACTAATAAATATTTTTCTTTCTTACACATGAAACAGCATAACAACTTTTTTTACTTTCCTCTTTAAACTATTAATACATCAATGGCACTTTAAATATCAAAAGTGAAATTTTAAAAAAGATCTAATTGGAAAAAACAACTTCAGCTATCATTTGAAATTCAAATGTTTGTTAATAAGCGAAAAATTTTCAAACAATCAATTTCACATCACTTTTCTCGCTATATTTAATAGTTTTATTTAAAGCAAATGAAAACTCATGATAATTTGGGATAAAGTTTCTATTCACTTGTCAAACGTTAATCTTTTTCTAGCACTTATAAATTTTAATAATGGCACTTTTTAATATGTATGAATTGCAATAATTTAAGAAAACTCCATATTCTGAATTTTTGACAATTTAAACAACCATTCTACATCATTTTAATTATCCCAATATCCTTTATTTTTCATAGTAAATTAAAAAATATTAATATTTAAAATATAAATTCTTAAAACTAGTATATTCTTTACAAATTTAACACAGGTTAAAATGTATAATGATGAAAAAACAAATCAAGGAATGCAAACTTTCAATGACAATTTCCATTGATCAATGTGAAGAAGTAAATCAGATGTTTGTTGAGGAAGATGAATGAATCTCATTCTGTAACTGCCAAATTAATCATTTGTTTCAAACAAATAGTTGAATTTAATGATTTTTAAACTACTGCTAGTTGGAAAAACACAGATATCCAGAGTTTTCTTTTGAAGCATAAGTGTGAAAGCTTAGAAATTGCTTTAAGGCAAAATTTTTAGATTAAAAATTTTCAATTTATGAAATGAAAAATATTTTAAACAAAAAACCTCTCATTAAAAAATTACATTGTTTACTTTCTAGTGTTATAAAAAAGTTTAAAAAAAGATTGAAAACTGTTATTCAGAACAAAAAAATGGCACTCCTCTGTGAGAATAATATATTACATACACATAGCTGATATTATTTGGCAAAGTTCAGTTTGTTTAATAAAAATTTAATGAAGATAAAATTTGATAGAAACAATTTACATCACTGTAATCTATAGCAAAAATAAGTAAAAAAATTTTAGGTAAGAAAATCTTAAATCATGAAAAATGAAAAGTTAAAGACCTATTTTTAAGGATCCATATATGGTAAACATTAACTTATAAATTATGAGCAAGGTTAAAATTATACAATATAAAAACAATATAAATAAATATAACAATATAAAAACGTATAAGTAGATTCAAAATGATTGGTAAACATCAAAGAAAAATAAATATATTTACAAATATCTTTCAAAAAAGTCAACCTAATAAATTATATAAAACACAATATTTGAAAATATCAAAAGTGCTAAACCTAAAATTTCTAAAATTCTCTTAAATCTTTCAAATATTTACATAATAGTAAAAACAAAATAATAAATCATTTCTCTCACTTAACATTAAATAGTCTTAAATAAACTTTTAATTATCTTCTGATTTCAAGCAAATTCAAATTATACTCTTTTATTTATTCTAATGAAAAATGATGTCACTCAAACTGAATATCATAACATTTTGATTATTCATATAATTATTACATTCTCATTTTACACGATAATTTACTTTTTCATGAAAGTTTGGAATATTTTGATTTAGTGTTCCAATGTTAATTACCATTACTAAAATGCTACAGTAACATTGAGATTTTAAAATATTAACATAATGGCAATCTAACCACTTTGAAGAAAATGAATCTTTATCAATTTCACTATAATGATTCTGTAATCACAGTGTAACAAAGATATAAGACACAAGATGCACAATAAGAAATAATTATAATCCAAGTACAACCTACAAGCAATATTTATTTCAGTGTTATGATTACAACAACCTTCATCTCCTAGTCTGACAATGCATCCTCCTAGTATGACTAACATACCAGCAGGTGAAAATAAGGCCTTAAATTTTTTTTTTTTTTTAACATGATACAAAAGTCATATAGAACAATGGTTTTCATTTATGGTATATATAAAACCTACTAACTTTTAGTCACTAGCGTGATGTCTCTCTCCAATAAACTAACATGCCACTAAACATTTAATATGCGACATAAAATGTTTTCCTTACATCCAAATAAATAAATATAATAATAATAATAATAAAATTTTATATTATAAAATAATGGATTATTCTTGATTATTTTAAATTCCTTTCAAACTATTTTATTGACTATTTTTTGATTAAAATCTATACATATAGGTTAATTTGATATAAACTTATAATTTAAAATGGATTTTAAACCACTATAAGTATCTGTTGTACAGGTAGAAATCGAAACAAAGAATAGCTCACAAAACTCTTCAACTATTAGTTCTGATTTTAAAGCATATGCATTCATTGTCTGTGTATGATTAAATTTGTATAGCTAAAATAGAAGTTTTATGACAAGAATAAATTCTCACCCAAAAGATGATAATTGGAATCTCGTTCATATTTGAACAAAAGTCTACCATAGCTCACATGGTTAAGGTTTTTAAGCCATTCAAAATATGAAACTGTCACACCTCCAGCATTAATATACAAGTCTGGAATGACTAAGATGTTACGGTCCATTAAAATTTTATCAGCAGCAGGCGTTATTGGTCCATTTGCAGCTTCTGCAATTATCTAAAATTATAAAAACATGCAATTAGTACACATCAAATGAATTCCTACAGAATATAGGGGAGAAGTTTAAAATATTATAATTTGTAGTATTTAAAGCCTTAAAAAAATACTAATTCTTTATGAAATTAAAACTTCAATTCTTTCGAAGATATTTTTTTTCATAGACATAACACATAACTTAAAATTCAATATGTTGGACAATATTTTCGAAAGTTATTTTCAAATTTAATATCAAGTTTCATTGAAGAAACAAACAGATTTATCATATAGGTTGAAAGAAAGCTACAGATTGAATGCAAGTTGTAAAGAAAATTCAGAAAATCACATTAACTCTCTTGCACCATAAGCATTTACGCATATATGCTTGACTTATGAACCAAACTTTATTTATTAAAAATGTATGAATTAAAGATTTTCAACAGAGAATATAAGAAAATGTTAGATAAATAAAATTCAAGTGTTACAACTGATTAATGGAAAAAGCGTTTCCAACTTGAATTTTATGTTTATTTATGAATCCAAATGGTTTGATTGAATTGCTGTTAAGGGATTCATTCAGCTTGATTGCATATTTCGTTAACAATGTCATGGGCAGAATATGTATAACTTATATAAATTCTACTTTCAATCCAGACATTCATGACTTTAAGTTTGATACTTTAAAAAATTAAAATCTAATGTTTACTATTCATGTTTAAGTTAAGTCTGAAAACAAAAATAGGAAAAAATCATTAGCTTTTTTTATGCACTCAATATTTTTGTTTTTTGTCCAATGGTCATTTTTGGCACACGAAAGCCCACGAATTAAACCAAGACGTACAGTTTAAAGTGGATTCTGAAACACTACAAACATTCCAGTTAGAGGTGGGATTTGAACTGAAGACCAGAATGTTAACCATTTGGCTGTCAGCTCGGATATAACTTTTTTAAACAGAACAATTACAGTTTGATAAATGATCATGTTAATGTAATTATGCAAAAGGAGATAAATTTGAAAGGGCCAAATTATCATCCAACATTTGGTATGAGAAATAAAATTTATTTAAAATTTTATATTGATTATAGTATAATCAGAATACAAAGTATTGATAGTTTGTGGGGGAAAGTATTTTTAGGAAACATTTGATTAGATGTGGGATTAATTAAAAAGACAACTGCTGCTTTAATCATGATATGGTAGTAATTAGCAACTTAAAGATAAATTACAGTGACAATCTTCATGATTTCATTAGCACAGTAGAAAGACATCACCTAATTTAAATTCTTTTTAAGGCATATTTTATCTAAGGGCATATAATTTTGACACAAATTTGAAAAAAAAAAAAATCTACTTAATGTAACTTAAAATTAATTTCGGATGTATTTATATAAAATTATTTATATAATTAATGAAAAATTTGCACTCTTGTGTCATAGTTGACTATCACAATTTAGAAGCAAAGGCTATGCAGAAGACTTCAGACTCATACTACAACTCCCACTGGTACTGCATATGGAGAACATTGCATCTACAAATTATTTTACAAGCCCCAGTCAACATTAGTGACTATAATAGATCTTTGACTAGAACAGGAATATAACTCATTATTTTCTGGTACTGAGAGCAACACCCTTCTCAATTAGGTTATTTTTGTCTCTGATTTTAAATTCATTTAAAAATTCTAACTGTTTTTACTTAGAAGTGTATAAAATTATAAAGTCTTAATATATAATCAATTTTATTATGATTAAAATTTTCCAAGGATTTAAAATCATTAGAAAACAAGTAACCTAAATAAAAATTAGCTGATTACATTTTAGAATTCAATATTTCCAAATCTTTTACTATTCTTGTGAGAAAAGAATACAATTGCAAAATAAATTTCTTACTTAAATTAAAAACCAAGTTATTTTAATGACAATTTAACTGAAAAATAATTACAAGAATAACAAACCTTGTATTATGTGCACGTGAGGGTGCACTTTTATTACAATTCTTCATAAGGTACTAAAACAAATTTAAGAAATTGGGATATTTATTTAAAGATAATAGATATTTATTTAAAGTCTTTAAAAAGGATCAAAATAAATTTCAAAATCAAGGCAATTTTAAGCAAGATACATTTTACAACTTATATAAAATATAAAAATGTAAGACAATTTATAAAATTTTAAATTAAATTTTATAATAAATCCATGGCATTTTTTAATACATTTTGTTTTGTATTTTCTTATACTACAAGCATCAAAATAAATGATTTCAGATAAAAATGAAAATCTTTCAATTCTTGTCTTAAAGTATAATAGTACTCTCAAATTTGATATTTTTAAACTCACCATTTTACATTATAATTTATTAAACTTTGCAATAATTCATTAATTTCAATTAAGAAATTAAAGTGATATTTTCAGAAAAGAAGCAAATTTTTATATAATTGATAAATAAGAAACTCAACTCTATAGTTATTGATATAATATTTGGATAAGTATTAAGATTTTAGAGAAATTTTTATGAAATTGATAGCATATGTGAAATTTCCATTCATATTGAATTGTCATTACATAACAGCATGTTAATTTTATTTTCACATAATACAGACCAATCCCTTTAACTAAACACTGCAAGAACTCAATTAACTGCTTAAAATGGCAATCTTAGAATAATTGAAAAAAAACTTTTCTATTATAAATTTCCAATGTCTGTTATATAACCATTTAAGTCAGTTATTACTGAATTATTAAGTATTTTATTGTTTAAACTATCTTATAACACACAAGTTACTCAAATGGAGTTTAAAGAAACTTACCTTACATTGTAGACGATCAGCATTACTTTTAGTAATAACTTTTTCTGTTGCTGCTGGTATAAGTATCTCACATGGTTCATATAAAAGACTTTCACCAGTATATGCTTCAGCACCAGGGAAACCAACAATTGAACCATGAGCCTAAAGAGGTGTTTAAGATTTAAAATATGAACATAAAAGTGCTCATTGGAAAAAAAGTTTGCTTTTCAGTAAAAGTAATCAAAAATTTTAAGTTTTTCATTAAACATTTAATATCATTATTTGATTAAAAACAATATTAAAAATTTGCTATGCTTGTATACACAAGTAGCACAAATGTGATTATATAAGAGAAATAACTAATAATTATCTGTTTGAAACCATTAAAAAATAAAAAAGTGCACTGATAAAACAAGCTAAATAAATTAAAAATTAATGTCATACCAGATACATGCAATACCATTACTAAACATATACACTAAATTCTGAAATTATAATGAAAATATTTTAATTGATCTTGGAGATATCAAATTAAAGATACATTAACAAGCTATCAAAACATTTTTTCATATAGACTTCTTATGAGAATTTAAAAAATATTTTATTTCAAAGTTAAATTCATATTTCCTAAATGGTAAATTGATATTTTTAATACATTCACAAGGAAGAAAATTTAAGAAAAAATTATAAAACGATTTCAAATTAAAAAATATTGTACACTGACTTTACATTTATAATCTACATACTTTAAATGAAAAAAATAAAAACAATATTTAACAATGTAAACTGAAAAACTTTAAAATTATAATCCTAATATAAACTAAAATTTTAATATGAATATAAATTGAAAAATAATATTCACTTTCTATTAAATTACAAGAACTTTATCGAAGGAACATCTATCATTTTTAAGTACATGCTTTTCACATAAAACAAGATGGGAAACATATTTTGTCAAGACTTATTAGATATACTTATAAATTTTATTATATATTAAGTAAAATATTGCAAAAGTAAAAATTAAATCAAAGAAGTTTTGGGTTTTGTTACTAATTTTAATATAATGTGCAATACATTTAATTTAATAAGATATGTGGCTCTTTAACATTAAATTATATAGAAAAGTTCCTCGTGTAGTCTAATTTTTTCACACATTAGAGTAAAAAACAAATCAAGATTAAAATGTGTACCAATTTCCAATCTTCAAGTTCTCGAGGATCAATTCCATTTGGATTATAGATGCTACCATCAACTTCAATAACACCAATACACCTTCCACCAGCCCTATGAAGATATCTCATTACATGTAGACCTACATTGCCAAGGCCCTAAAAATGTATATTCAAAAAAATTTAAAACATACAAAAATTGTAGAATATCAATTTAAAAATTATATTGAACATGTTGTAAAATACATATTTTCTCATGTACATTATATTGTACATGAGAAAATATGTGGTGTTAAAAAATAAGAAAACATTCAAGATTAAAATAAAACAAATCAGTCTTATATTTAGTTTAAACACAGCCACAAGATGACAAAAACTGTAAACTCACTTATATTCTGGATATATTTAAAGTCAATATGAAATTCACAATAAAAATAGAAAATGATTTGAGAATGAAACACAAGAAATTTATGATATAATTGACAGCATAACCATTGAATTATTCACCCATAAATTGTATGGTACCATTAAAAATTTACTAAGTTAAGAAAAAGAAAATTTATGCACAACGTCATGATTAATATAAATTTTTGGTAACTTACAATTTTATAAAGATTTTTAAAATCTTATTTCTTATGAAATAAATTATAAATTTTGCAAAAATCGTTCAATATATTTTCTCGGTTAATGATAAATATAGTTTAACTTAAAAGTGATTTATAAATACCTTATCATATATTATTTTATAATTTTTAGTTTAATAACTCATGAACTATAATTCTAACATAAAAACTTATTTTACTTTTGGATAGTACGTACAAATTTAAAAACTTGAAAATTAATGGTTTTTTATTACAGTTTATTAAAGTATACTACTTTTTAAAAAAAAGCCTTTTTGACGATATTCTCAACAATGCTTTGATTTTGACAATTAGTAATTCTCAATAAAAAAACATTAACAAAACTAATAATGATGCAAACAGATTATTTAGTAATGAAAATGCTAATTTATAATTATTTTTAAGGTGTGTACAATAATATCTTTATTTCTTATATAATGGATATAAACAATTAAAAGAAGCAAATATATGTAAAGGAACAAGAAAATTTTAACTTTCAAAAAATAAAAAAGCAAATATTAATCAATGGTGAAAACTGAATTTTTAATAAAAAAATCTTATTTCCTCAACTGTATAAAATAACTAAAACAATTAGCAGTAATGACACAAACAAAAACTTATTATTAACATTGCATTAAATCAAAAATTTCATTATATCAAAATTAGTTAATAACTTGATACTTCAAGATTTATATGAAACATCAGAACTCTTTTCTTTTTTCTAATAAGTACAATACATAGTTATTTACATTTGAATTCTTCTTAACATACCTATTTTTTTTTTATTATGCACAGGAAATTTTAATTGATATTATTTTAATACATAATTTTTATATGGAAAATAATATTTTCTTATACTAAAGTAACATAAAATTTAATATTTTGTAAGTATAGTAGAATTTGCAAACTAAAGTTAAAATTTTAAGATAACTTGAATCCAAAGACACAATTTACTTATTTTTATTCAATACTTAAAACTATCTTTTATAAATGGTTTCCAAAGATATTTTCAAATGAAAAATAATTTTTTAATTCCAGTGTAATAATAGTTACTAAAAAGATATGACAAATTTCATAAAATTGGAGGGCAGTGTTACTCGCATCTGTAGCAGTCTTTAAGCTACACATGTTCTCTTAAGTGTTAAATGAGTTACAAGTTGGCAACCGAGATCTTTCTGCATTTACTTTATATTTTGTATCCTATATATACCTGTTTTTTACTTAGTTTACCTCTGTCTGGTGTAAAGATAATGCCTGTAAAGTGCTTGCTACATTGGAAAAAAAAAATCATAAAATATGAAACTACTTATCTTTTTTTTATAATTGACAATAAATTTAATGAAAATTATTAAGTCAATGCATTTTGCCCAACTTTCTTAATTCTTTCTAAAACAGTTAAGTTTGATTTTGACAAAAAATTAAAAAAAAAAAATAAAAATCATGTTCTCAAAATTTAGAAATAAATTTTTTTTAATTCCTTTTATTAAATTCTAAGTGATTTCTCATAGAAATGTTTTGGCATTTTCTTTTTGACTAGTTTGAAGATACTAACATCCCTAAGATAGTCAATCCACTTTAAATTGCTTTTTACATAAACTACATCAATAACAATTCTGTTAGTTTAAAAACATTTAATCCATAAAAAATTTAAAAAATGCGAAACATTTCCAGTAACTGAAGAAAGATAAGACAGAAAACATTTCTAAATGTTTAGTGCATTCTACATTTTAAGCATTCTATACTTTATTCACTATGCTAACATCTAATAAAGTTTAGCATGTGAGAAATCTAATTAGTCTTAATTGAATATCAATGAAAAAGTTAAAACTAAAAACATAGTTTTATTTTAGAACCTGTTAAGTATTATAAAAAAAGTAATATATAAAAATATCTTTAAGGAAAGGGAGTAATTCTATTTTCTGGCAAAACTATTGAAGAGCTTACAAATTTTATGTAAGTTAGGTCTCACCATGCTTACATAAAATTCAAGGAATGAAAAAACTAACTTATTATTATACAAGCATAAATACATCATTATTATATATTCTTATTATATATATATTTAAATTCAAATATCTACATTTTTATTGGACATTAGGGTAAAAACAAATTAAAGGAAGCATAATGCAGAAATTCTGGTTATTAATTTCATCTAAAGTCATTACTACAGATATTTTAGTCATCAAATTTAAATGTTTTATTTTAAATCTATTAAAATTATGACAAATTCATAATAATCATTATTTTTTATGACAAAATTAATCAATTAATTAATCAACTAAAATCGAAAAACAGTGCATACATAATGAATTTGTGTATCACATAAATGTGAATTAATAGTCAAAAGATAAATTACAGCCTTGTATTATTTATTTTATAAGTAACTCATCAAGGTTATGATTTCTCTGCTACTAAAAGAAAAATAATTTTTGTAATTATTAAATTTTAATAAATAGACTTTTTAAAAGTTTTAACTAATAAAAAGGTTTATTTCATTATATATTTATTTTTTAATTTTAAATTTCATGAATTTTCTAGTTTACTCAATATAGCTGAAGTAATTTTTTTCATCTTTTATTCAATCTCTAAGGTGGACAAAATGGAATTTTACCCTTCTAAAAAGATTTCACCTTTTTAATAAGTGCTTTGTTTACACATTGCTAACTTTTCATAAAATAAATGGTGAAATATTTTAAATTTACAATTTTATTTCAAGTATTGCACAACTTTCATAAAAAGATAAATATGAAGCATAATAAAAAGTCTTTCCCCAGGAATTACTTTATTTTTGAAATAATAATTTAAATCTTTTGTGGAAAATATTACTTCCCAATAAAATAATTAATAATTGGAAAATATTACTTCATCATTTATATATCAATACAATTGAGGAAACTGATTTAAGCACTTCAAAGCTTTTCTTTAAAATAATAAAATGTATTTACCTAAAGCTTTTTATTTTGTTATTTTTCAATTTGAATTAAATATAAGGAAATAAATGTATAAAATAAATTTCAGTTTCCTTAAGAAAAATATTCAGAATCTTCTTATTGCTATGTTTTTAAATTTTTATTCCAGTACAACCCCATTCATCTGTTAATTTATACTATCTTTGTTTTATATAAATTGTAAATGGATTCATTTGTGAATTTCATATTTTGTATTATTGGAATCAATATTTTCCAGGCATACAATTATAAAACAGCTTACTCTCAAAATTTCCCTTTCTAAGAATCATTATATACTTAAAAAATATTATAAAAACTACACCATAATTTTATGAAAATAAATCCATCATATTCTAAATGAAAACAAACTGCTTATAATTAATTTTAATTTTTTATTGTTACATTAAAAATAGATAATCAAAATCTTTAGTACCTAATTATGATGAGTGATAGACATGTGCTAATTTTTACTTATATGGACAAAGGAAGGCAGAGATACAAAATGACCAAAACAGTCCTTAGTAATATTTGAAAAGTTTATTTGAACAATAATATTTATAAGCAAATATTTGGCATTAATTATAATCTAATTAACATTATATGAAAAAAATGTACAGAATTAATCATATTTTTAATGGAAACTTATACATCACAATAAATTTGGTATTTATAGAAAATTTTAAATTAGTAAAAACTGGATTCATAAAACAGCCATTTTAATATGTTCAATGTATAGTGAACTTACCTGAACAATAAATGTCTTTCCTCCCCAACCTGGAGTTGTGCCAATCATACTCATATAACTTGCTTCATTCACAAAATTATCTAGGCCATGATAAACTCCCTGATTAATAAAATTTTTTAAATCAACTTATAAATTTAATTTTAAAACAAACAAGAAAAAAAAAATGGAGGCACATTTAGAGAAGGAATTCTATGACCAGTAGCAAATATATATTATATATAATATTTATTTAAAAAACATTATTATATTCCATTAATATTAAATTTTTAGTCTATGCAAAATATTTTTAAAAATTTTAACTCTTATTAAATTTACTTTTGAAAATACCATTTTTTATTTGAATACTATTTATAGTTTATGGAATTTTATTAAATCCTAAATTTGAAAATAATAATTTTCTTTTCACTAATCCCTGCATATTTCAATTTCTTAAAAACCTCAACACAAACATAAAAAAAAAATTTCATGAAAATGTTAAAAGTTTTAATTAAAATTTTTATAAAATGCTTACATTTTTTAAAAACATTAAAAAAAAAGCATTTATTAGAGTAATAAAGTATTTTTGAAAAATTATCTTTCTTTTCCACAGTTCTTTTTATTTATACAGAATATTTTCTTTAATATAAATTTGATAGTAATTTAATAATTAAACATTTTTACAGAAATATAAAAATTGCTTTATGAATACAAGATTTGCTGAAGTAATATAAAAAGATAAAAACGCTTATTACAAATCAAAATGAAAGGAATACAGATGTAAATCAATAGAAGCTATTAATGCATTTATTTTATAAGAAATTACATAATCATAATTTATTTTTTCTGCTGATTAATAAAATAGCATTCTTTTCAAGTTCACAATTGTAAAATTTTTTTCTACATTTACTAAGTCATTTAAGTAAATACCATTTACACACAAGTAAAAAATCTATGATTTTTTTGAGACCAAAACACGACATGTATTTATTTTGTTAGAGTTATTTGCAAATTCAATTTTATCATCTTAAAAATATTTTATACCAAAATAGATAGTATTTTTTTAGTTTAATGAAGAACTACAAATAAGATTGATGAATAATTAAACAACATCTCAAAATATTAATTATAAAGGTATAGAGCTGCAGTATAAATATTTTTCTTTGCCTATAAATAATAACATGTTGCTGTAAAATCATCTTTACTATACATGTTCTCGTAGTAGTAAATATTAATGTGTTTTATCTTTAAAACTATAAAAATATTATTTTTAAAGTTTGTGATACAATACTGAACAATAGCTTGAAAAATAAAACATCAATATGGTAGTTTAAATTTATTTTGATGCAAAAAAATATATTTATATAAAACATTAGTTTTTTAAAAAAAAATATTTTAATTACTGTCAGAAACATGGCCTGCTCAACTACTTTTCTTTATGTTAAATACAGCAATTTGTATTTTAGCAAAATACATTTAAATTATTATTTGCACTCGATAACTATTACTTCAAACTAGTGACAGCTTTTCATTTTTTCTTTCCCATTCCGTTAATTAAATTTTTTCAATTAGAAAACCCAATACATAATTTTTCTTTTGTAAGTACATTATAATAAATAATGGGCATTTTATAATAGTTATTGAAATAAACACAATGAAAATTAACAAAACAGCAAACTTGGGAAATACATGAGGAAACTAAAATAATATATAATATTAGATAATTTAATTTGCACTTCAGTGTAAAAATGCTAAATGAAAATTTAAATTTTTATTGTACAAAAGTTATGTAACACACACGAGCAAACTATTTTACTTTAAATTATGTCTTGATAATTCAATCAATACAATAAGTGTATAAGAGATTTCATTCTGTACTATAAAATTAGATTAGAAATTAAGTTTTAAAAGTATAAGCAATCAAAGTAGTATAAAAATGTATTTTTTCAAATATGAAAGTAAAGTAAATTAGTTTCTAAATTAGCTTTCATAATACTATACATATATTCCATTTTATTATTCATATTCAACAAAAATAAATTATCAATATTACTGAAAAAGTAATGCTGAATAAACAAAATATTACACAACTTAAGCACTAAAAATAGAAATGAGTAGTGAAATAACAAAAAAGCAAAACAAATTAAATTAGTTAAAAAAAAAAAAAAAAAAAAAATTCGGGCACAATCAATTTTATTTGGGTAAAGTATCTGATTTCTAATGAAAGTG
Organism: Latrodectus geometricus; assembly: GCA_026290005.1. Classification (NCBI taxonomy): domain Eukaryota; kingdom Metazoa; phylum Arthropoda; class Arachnida; order Araneae; family Theridiidae; genus Latrodectus; species Latrodectus geometricus. Next base: position 14,245 of record JAPDSC010039898.1, read on the forward strand.
AAAACAGCTATAAAATGAAAGTGAAATTAAAAAAGTATTTCCAAATTCTTTGATGTCATAGTTACATCAATGTAAAGAACAAGAATTAGTCTACTGTTTTTAACAGACATTTTAAAGATGATACCATTATTACCATCATTACTCACCATAGACCCGTACTTAATGTTCTATGACTTAATTGAATAAATCCATTAATATATCTTGAATTTTTACTGTATATTCTTAAATTTTTCAGTGGGGAATACTATAACAAATAGTCACAGAAAAAAGTATAAAGATAGTTTTTGTTAAGCATAATAAATACTTAAATATTATATAAACTAAAGTTAAATTTTTGATTTTAAATCATAAAAATATTTCTATTCCACCCAGATTAAATTACTTTTGTTAAGACAGAATACTAAATAATTAAAAATTTCAATATACTCTGCCAGTAGCAGAAATTCTCCCATGAATGCCTCCTTGATTTATTGGCTTTCCAGTTATGCATGCATGAGAATTCATGTCTGTGTGACCTACAAAAATATACATTAAAAATAAATGTTTGCAAAACAAAAATTTTAAACTATAAAATTAAAAATACTGAATATAGTATAATATTAAAAGATTGTAAAATTGAAACAAATTTTAATTTTGCGCTAAAACAGAACATTGATATTTTATAAAATCATGCAGACAGTAAATGAATGCCTTAATTAACTTTACAAGCACAATTTCTGAGAAAAAAATGAAAAATTCACAAAATTGCCTTTCTGACCACACATTATTACAAAAAAAAAAAAAAAAAAAAAAAAACTTTATGAAACTTAAATTTTGCAAAGTGTCTTGTATATCAATTATTATTATTATTATTTGCAAATTTCCTATAAGTAAATTATTTTTTTTTTACTTAAAAATATAATATTTATGAGCTAATACAGTATTTAATAGTTAAATATAATATTTTCAGAAATTTATATTAGGAATAGAAGTTCCTTATCCTATCAGCAAAGGATTAATAAAAAAGTGCATAAATATTGACTGAACTCCACATTTGTCAGACTATGACTGATTTCAAATCATTAATTACTATCAAAGTTAACAAAAATTCAATATTAATTATATAATAACAAATTATGTATAAAACAAAAAAGTTATGAAAAATAAAAGAATCAAATATTATATTAGAAATATTTGAGGTATACACAGGTTTGCTGTTGAATTCTAAAAACTATTATTGTGAACGACTATTACTATGTTATATTTTATGTGCAACTGCTTGATTAATTAAAATTAGAATACAATGTGTGCTGCTGCCCATTATTAATTAAAGTTAAACTGTTGCCAGTTAATTAAAAAAGTTATTAAAAAAACAGATATCTTTGTTATTGATCAGTTCTTGAACTCTCCCAATTAAATTACACATGATGCTTTTTTTAAAATTGGCACCATTGGTCAATTAATTAGAAACTAAAGTTTTTTATGAAACTTTAGTTTTATAGCTCTAGTATTAACACCTGCTTGGTATGCACAACATATTTTTACAGTGTGTATGTTTGTTCAACTAATTAAGCAAAAATAAAAGAATAATTGTGTAAACATTATTAAGACAACTAGCATGTTTTTAGAGCTATTTTATAACTGTTTTGTATTTAATAAAATGTGTAGTTACAAAGCATTTCTGTGACGAGTAAAGCAAAATAGTCGAAATCATGGCACTCAAAACTGAAGATGACAGTTCGAAGGTGGAGTTTAAAAAGTCGAAGATTGAGGGAGATCATATTATTTAAAGTTAGATTGATAAAGAATGTGATTTTTAAAGTTGGGCATTGTACAAAATTGTACCATTTAGGCTGGCGAGAAAATTATGCACTCTTTGGTAAAAGTTTGGAAATTGAGTCAAAACTGCATTAAGTCATAGGATTATACTAAGATTTATCTAATTTTTTATAACTTACATTTATTAGCAATAAAAAATACAACTGTTTTTTCATACCTTTAAACAAAAGCTACATTTTGTACTTTAATACAAGAACTTTGAAAAAATTTTAAGGTTTTAAAATTTTAAAGTTTAGAACAATGCACATATAAATACATTGCATAATTATAGAACCACTTATGTAACAGAAAATATAAGTGTATGATAAGAAAATTACTATATTAATATGAAAAAATTGTTCTTTCAGATATGTTACAAAAACAATATTGTCAAGCATTAAAAAATACTAATGTATTACATTCAATTATACAATAATGGAGTGGAAAATGTAAATACCGATTGTCTGAGCATATGTATCAGCAATCCAACTCATTTCACGTTCTCCAGTTCCCATATCAGGTGCAGGAACATCTAATCCAGGACCTACAAGTTCATTTTTAATTAATAACCAATTACTTACAACAATACTTTATGTAAGTAAAAATTAAAATTTAATTTTATAATATTTCTAGCAAATCGAAATTCTATTTCATACTACAAAATAATTGTAACTGAGAAGATACATTTAAAATGATACAATATAGTGCCTTTTGTTGATGAATTTATCATAAGTTTTTTAAAGCAGTATCTAAGTTTATTCTTTAATCTACATTCCTTGGGTACATCAATGGCCTATTCTTAAATGAAATATATCATAGGCTAATATCTGAATTTAGCCCTGTTAAAAATAATTCTTTAGATATACATTACATTTGTTAAATTGCAATTTTAATGTATTAAACAATCAATAAATACATACATATTTAGGACTTATAAAAACTATTAATTAACTACATTATAGATACATATAAATCATTAACCTAAGCTTTCAAAATCATATAGATATGAAATTTAACATAAAATTAGCTTATCAATTTTAAGATTTAAAAATTTACACTAGCCTAAAAACCCCTTTTTAGCCAACTGAAGTGCAAAATTCCTAGTTATTTTTTCCAGCTCAAATTCACTGTAGTCCTTAGGATTAATCTTCAAGCCAGCTTTTGCTCCACCAAAAGGAACATCAACAACAGCACATTTGAAAGTCATCAATGCTGACAGAGCTTTTACTTCATCTAAGCTAACATCCAAGCTATAACGAATACCTGAAAGAAAAACACTTAATACCATTAAATACTGCATACTATATAAATAAAACTGTAGTTTTATCACAGCTTGGATATATTAGATAAATAAAACATTTCATATGTTAAAGAAAAGTTACATAAACATTTGAAGGATTTCACTAATATGGTATATTATACCTTAAGTCCACACATATTTGAAACTTTTAAGGTAATTCCTATCACAACTTTAAACAAGGTAAATTTACATAGAGCCACATTATACTTATCACATTATGTCTGGCTACGAGCTATTCCATTAGCACAGAATTAAGAAACAAGCATTTTTAAGATTTTAGAAAATTTACTTTTAATGGGATTAAAGAAAAATGATTTCATCTTCTTATTCTTCACAATAAAACGATCATCATATTTTATTTAAAAAAAAAAAACAAACTAATTTTAAGAAATTTTTAATACAACATATTTAAACTTTTCAATACTTCATTGTTATCACTTCAAAATAAATGAAACTGTTTCTTAAGATAAATTTTTAAATACTAGCAGTAAAATTTTTCAAGATAAGATGTAGCAAATTAAGAAAAAATTTATGATAGAATAAAATTGTTAGAGACTATTCAATTTAGAGAAAAAAAATACTAGTTTCGTTTTACTTACCAATATATCTATTAAGATTATATAACAAATATTTATGTTAATTAAATCAAACAAAAAATATGGATTTAAACAAAAAATATGGCTTTATGGTCATAGTTTTCAGTCATACAACTATTAAATTGACTCTTTTATAATTGAAACTGGATTCTGAAGGGACAACCTTATTAAGGATTCAATTGTATTGAATTGCCAAGCATTTATAACTAGGTTAACAATGATTACAAATTAGTTATTTTTATAAGTTTTAAAAATCTATTCAAAGCAAATTTTGATTTTTAAATCATAAAATTTCTGTCACTTATGAGGATTATAGAAAAATTTCATGGTAATAATAAGAAATTATATTGCAACAGTTGGGAAACTAAATGAAATATGTAGATTCCAGGTTGATTTGATGTACACTTTCAGAACTAAATATATACAGAATGATGTAAAGTAGGATATCTAAGCAGGTATCACCTTTTTAACCTTCAAAAATGTTTAACTCACTTATAGTATTACACAAATTTCGATCATTTAATTTCTGCATGATAGAATATGTAAGCATACCTCCTTTGCAAGGCGTTCGATGATGACTGTGCTGAGCTCTCCAGCCGTTTATCATAACATATTTGCCGCTATCCCGCTTTAGAGGAAAGCAAACTTCTAGTACGGAGTGGCATGGTCCTAGGATCCCTAAGTAACCTCTTACTTTTTCACGTTTTTCTTCCAAAGTCATTTTACCTTTGAATTCTTCGACGAGTTTATCTTCGACAACCGACCATCCTTTATGATAAAAATACTCGACCATGTGAAAAAACGATGGTTGATCGGCATCTTCAACATATTGTAAATTTTCCGGTATAACATGAGAACTATAATCTCTGCTTAGTAGAAAACTGGAAGCCCTTAGAAGATTCGACCTTGCTTTGAATAAATCTGTATCTATTTTATTCCAATTTACTTTTGTTAGGCTAGATTGCCGAAATTGAGATAAAATTGTAGCACTTCTACCGAGCATGGTCATTATCGTTCTAACAAAAAACGTGAATTTGAGCAGAAGTAGTTAATTTGATGGTGTAAATGAAATGAAACGTGAATTTATTGCAAATTTAAAAACCTGAGAAACATTTCACTTAACAACACAACATTAACACCAAAACATAACGAGTTCCGCGCTCGCGCAGTAACTGCTTC
>JAPDSC010039903.1:7036-37569 GCA_026290005.1 Latrodectus geometricus
AACTATAAACATTGTGGAATGTTTTAAGACGTATTGGTATCTAACTACTCATATTTTTTCTAAACTGAGATCAAAATTTAATTAAAAATGAATTTAAAAGAATGAATGTAAAAAAAAAATATTTTTTTTACATACATATAAGTCATGCTTATGACTTTTTTGAAAATTTCAAATATTGTTTTTATGAAATAGTGTAATTTTTTACAGCATATGCTTAAATTATTCGTAATTAATCAAAGTTTGTAGACTGATTTGAAAAAAATGAAAAGGCAACTAGAATGTTTATACTTAGAAATTAAAAATGTTTTTGTATGATAATATACAAAATATTTTCGTGAAATGGCAAAAAATGTATATGGAAAATATTTTTTCTTTGAATGCTTTTGTGCAGTAGGCTGTGAATCGGAATTATGATGAGAGAAATTACAATAAATTGTTTCATAAAATTAGTTTAAGTGCATTAATGAGGAAATATATGTATCTAATATTTCTTCTGTTATCCAATTATGGCTTCATTTTAAAACCGTTTTCTGTCAAACAAGTGTTAAAAAGTATTTGTTAAATTTGATATAATTTAAAATATTTTACCTTGTTGAAATCTGTCCTTATCTGTTTGATGGAAATCTGTTTATGAGGAAGTTTCAGTAATTTATTTTATATTCTATATAAGAAATTTTTATAAGAGAAGTATTGTATATTCATTATTAAAAATTTAAATGTCTTATATATATAATAGTATTAGTTAAGGATTGCTGTTTTATTTTAAGAATTGTAACAGGAAATTTCAGTTTTTGATTCTTGAATTATGTGTATAAAATTTAGAATGAATTTCCCTAGCAACAAGGGGTTAATATAAATGTGGAAGTTAAGTATTTTGCATTCATTTGATTTTTTCGAACTCCATCTCTTCATTAGTAGTATTAAAAAGCAGTTAAAGTTTTAGTAAATTATATTTGAAAAATAACTTTAGCATTAATTACAAAATTTTAAATCGTCATTGATACTAATGTAAAGGTAGTGAAAATGTCATCTTTTATTAAAATATTCCCTTTTTCAACTCCATATGTATTAAAATGTGTTTGACTTAACAGTGTGCACTTGAAATCTTTTAAGATGTATTGGTATCTAATTTCTCATATTTTTTTCTAAACTGAGATCAAAATTCTATTAAAAATTAATTTAAAAAAATGTTTTAATAAATTTTGTAAATTTACTTTAAGAAAACTGCCAAAGATATAGAGTGCCACTTTGCTTTACTTTCTTTTAACGAAATTTATTATTCTTTAACATGATAAACTACATATAAATTTTCACTTAATTTTAAAATACTCTTAATTCATAATTATTAATTATGCAAATAAAACTAACAATTTAGAAAATACTTACAGCTCTCTATTTTGAGACTGCACATTTGAGTATCATGAGGATAAGCTTCAAACTTCATGGCACACGACAATTCTAAAGTCAACCTTTGAAATAAATTTGTCACTAATATAAATATTATGCATCTATCAGAATCAATTGTTTTGCAAAAAATAGGTTATGGGAAACAAAATCAACAAAATTTATGTTTACAAAATTAAATTTTTTTTTATGCTTTTCTTTTATAATATAGATTGCAATTATTTTTAAAGGTATGAAATAACTACTATAAAGGTTTTAATAATAAAGTATTGCTAAAATAATTAAGAATTAATATAAAGTGTGTAGTAAATTAATAAATGTGCTTAAAATTCTATTTATTTAAAAAATAAAATAAGCAAGAAATATTTTATTTATTGCACGATTTGTTAAGATATATGAAGAAACTTAGAATAGAAATTTGTATAGATATATGAAGAAACTTAGAATTCAAATTTAACCTTGAGTAATTATGCGATTGTACAAATTAATAAGTGTGTTTAAAAGTTCATTTGTTTCATTATTGTAAGAATTATTGTAAAAGAAATATTTTATTTATTGTAAAAATACAATAAAGTGAAACATAGAGGTCAGGTTTAAATTTGAATAGTTATGAAATTGTAATATATATTTTGAAATTGATTATTTGTATTCAAAACAAATAATCAATTTTCTATTCGCCAATTAACAAATGTTTGTTGTTTAATGCAAGCTGTGAGTAAAAGTCTTGCAATAAATTTATGATATTTGGTAAGAATAGATAGATTACCATATTTTATTTGCTAGTGAAGAGTTTAAAATTTAGGAAAATTACAAATAAAGTAAGTACAAAGGAGATGAAAAACTTGTTTGTAGGCAAATTATTCTTTTAAAGAGCTTGTGAAACTATAGTAATATCTGATTTAATGTATTATTATAAATTAATGTTTTATACTTATGTACCGAAATATATTTTATGAAGAAAAATATCATATCAATGAACAGTATATATTCGTGCATTTTTTTTATCATAAATGACAAACCATCATAAGCTAATATGTAGAAACCGTGAAATAAATTTATGAATATTACTTTTAAAGTTAGGTTATGGGAAAAAGTAAAATTTAAAAAGTAATTATAAGAATGTTTTATAAAATAAATTCGTGTTGTTCGGCAGCAGCTCTTTAGTTCCACAAAATATGAACCAAATTAAAAATGTTTTAAAAAATAATTAAAAAAAAAGTAAGGATATATCTGCAAACTGAAAGAGAAGAGAGAAAAAAAGATGTACTCAGTGCAAAAATAATAAAAAGTATCACATTTTAAACATTTGGTCCCAATATTTTTTTTTAATTAATTTTAAAATCTTAGATGTTTAAGATTTAAACGCTTATTTTAGTCTTTAAAAATATTCAAATAAAATTATGTAGTTTTCAAACTAATGTTAAAAAAGCTGCATACGAATGGTTAATGATGGGCATTTGTGTGCAACTCTTTTTTAACGTTAATTATTAAAAATTTTATTATCAATTTCATTTAAAATATAGTGCTAATGCAGAATAAATTTTAATGTTCACTTCATTTGATCATGAGTGGTTATTACATAAAGCTTGAAAAATTCATAAGCATGTTTGATTATATAATTAGTTGAGTTACTTTAATTCAAAAGATTGTATCAAATATTGTTATTTTCATATACACTAATATACATTTTGATTATCTTCACATTACATTCATTATATTGCGTATATTGCGAAGGAATATCTTTTTTATCGTATTGATATAATTTGGTTTATTATCTTTTCAATCATTAACATACATCTTTATTTTCAAAATCAAATAAAAGAAAATAAAATATTTTTAGAGAGCTTGAAAGTAATAAAGCTTTAAACTAATTTTAAATATTATTAAAAATTGATTGTTTTATATTTATATACATTATATTATTTTATAAAGAAAAATTTATAATAAATCAATTCGAAGTAAAATACATTTATTCATGCATATTTTTTACCATATACGATAAAGCATTGATGTCTCATGTGAGTTACATATAAAACATTGAGAATCATGAAACGATATTTTTAATTATACTTGTCAAGTTTTGATTCGATAAGGGAAAATATTTTGATATGTACTTATTAATTTTCTATTATTTTATTTTACTTATTTAAATAAGTTTACTTTTCATTACTTTTTGGATAATACAATTAGCTAAATTGAGTCATGCGAAAATGAAATAATTAAACACTTTTTGTTAAATATCACATTTTCATTATTTAAATGTTATAATGATTATCAAACTATATCATATAATTCAAACTGTATAATTTTAAGAAAATTGATAGATTAAAATAAGGATTAATCTTGAATGAGTAATGTGTGTTTTAAACATAAGATTAATAGTTACTTAGTTTTATTACAAAAATTTAAAGTTTTTATCACCACTCATTTCCAGTTATATAACTATACATTTTGACTTATATTTCAATTTTTTTGTCAGGCAATAATTTTACAAAATCGGCTTTATAACTTTCTACATACTTGACCATATATAGAATTTTCTTGTCTCTGTACAACCAAATATAATGATTTGGAATTGTCATATCTTGAAATATTACACGTTTGGCATTTTTAAAAAAGGCATCTGGTCTCCATATATCATTTAGCCAATGAATCGGAAGAAGACGGTACTTAGCTGTCATATTTTCTGGTAAATGAAGTCTGTGATCCTTCCAACTTTGGGACATGAAGATATCAGCTACATATGTCTACAATAAAAAAATTTATTATTATTTCTAAGAAATTGAGAAAGCATTTTACGGTTTGGTTTATGCAATTTTTAAAAGTAACTTGAGCTTTCAAACATATTTCTCTAGGACTTCTTTTAGACACATTTCAACAAAGAAAGTTATTTGTTAAAAATAGGCATTTTTTTCATTAAAAAATTTATTAAACTTGTTGCTGTATTCTTAAAATATTTGTATGTAATCTATTTAGAAAGTATGAAAATTTTATCAAAAAATATTTATATTTTTAAGTGATTTAGTGTCATAAAAATACAGAAATATTTTGTTATCCTTTTATTTTTGTTAAAAGAAATCTGTGAAGGTAATTGAATTTGTTTTGTGTGGATATACTTATTTTAAACAGGCAAATTAAATTTGGATACCAATATCGAAATTTCAGGGTGTCCGCCATTAGAAATAAAAAAAAAATATCGAAATTCCATTCTATAAAAATACTGAAATTACTTCTTATTTTAAATACAAAAAAATAAAATAATTCTATCACAATGAAGAGAATATTAGTATAAAGATATATATTTAAGGATGACTGTGTTTATTTTTTCTGAATCGTAATAACACTCTTATTTTATAATACATAAGACAATAATTTATGAACAAAACATTTCATAGCAAAACGTAACTAATAGGTCGTTGCCAGTACATTTATTTTTAAGATGTTTTCATTTTTAAAGCTTTTGCATTTTGTAGAGCAATTAAAGAATTTAATCATTTCTACTGAAGAGAAGCTTAAAAATATTCTATGCAATTTTTAAATTCTGAATTAAAATATTTAGCGTATAAATCAATAATACATATATTCTTCCTTTAGGTGGGAAATCATTGTATATTTTTATGTTAAAAGCAATGTTTCAAACTTAAATAAATTCATTTTGTATTGATAATTAATAAGCTGTAACTGAAAAAAATAAAAATTCCCTATACAAGGAAATTAAAATTTAATTAATAATTAAAGGCTACATAAAACTTAGAAAATTTACTTACATTTTAGTAGTGAATTATAAATGTATTTTATAAATATTTGTAACTTAAATTTCATTATATTACTATAAATTCTCACTCTTAATATTTCTATATAACTAAAAAAAGTGACATGATGTATATAATATGATATATCCTTATAAGATGATTATGAAAAAAATAATATTTTATTTATTTCCTAATTAAAATATTTGCACATAATTTAGAATTCATTGACATAAAATTTTAATTCATATTAATATTTATAAAACTATATTTATGAAAAAAGAAAGAATTAAGTTTAAATTTGAAATCTGGGGAAAATTTAGGAATGAAAAAGTTATATTCAAATTTATTTTTAATGAATAATACATTTTAAAATTTTAAATATATTATTTACCATTGAGCCCTCATCTATGGAATCTATACTGAGAACTGTGATATGAAATTCAACAATTGTTGGCGATGATTCTGAAAAGAAACAAAATTCGGAAGATGGTTTCGCTTGCAATACATGTTTTAGGAAAAATAAAAGTACTAATAAAGCTCTCATGTAAGTATTAAAGTTTTAAAACAATCCCATTATTATAATATTCTTTGTAATTTATTCAAATATCAATTTTTAAAATTGAAATACCGTTTTCTTTTGGTGGTTGCAAGTTGTCATATTCTTGTGGGTTATCTGGCAAAATACTTTTAAAGTCTAAGCTCTTCAATCTAAAAGAAAAATATATTTTGCTGTAATAAAATGCCTCTTTACATAATTTGTGTTTATTTAAATGGATATTGTAATGAAAATTTGCCTACTTGTAATGAAATTATGCAAATATAAATAAAAATAGGGTACTTTATTAATATGTAACATTCGCCTCTTATTGACAAATGAAAATATTTTGCACTTAATGCACGAATATTTTTAATTTTTTATATTAAAATCATTCATATTTAGTCTTATAAACCTTTAACATTAAAAGCAAAGGAAAGATAAATGTGTAACTACCTCATAAGGTATACGAATTGAAACCATAAACGAATAGATGTTAAAATAACCTTTTTATGTTTAATTTTAAATGTTGTTTAATTTATTACTCTGAAATCATATTTCAGACAATGCTCTGAAATTATAAATAAATACAACTTCTAATATCTCATTTAAACTGTTTAAAATTGACACAGCAATGGTGCATTTATATCTCAATACAAATGTCATTAATTTAAAATAAATAAATAAATAAATAAAATACATGTATAACTTTTGCATTGTCCAAGAATATATTTTTCTAATCATTATTTCTGAGTATTTGGAAATCATAAAAATATGCAATCTGTTGAAATCTAATGTAAATTTTGCTTGGTGCTGAAACCAAACAAATTACCAAACATTAACTAACTATAGCATTATTTTTTTAATAAATATAACATTTAAAATTACTAGTGATTTTATTTCTTATGATTATTTAAAATTATCTTTTTGTTTGCTTAATATTATTTCTTTAAACAATCATTTGCATTATATTAATCATTTTATGAAAAATATTTTTCTGTTAAAAATTAAGGACACGAAAATTTTGGCTTTGTATATATATATTACAATTATTGGCAATAATTTTCCTCCTTTTTAAATTTCTTAACCCAAAATTTGTTAAAATCATAAAATTAAATGTAATCAATATAATTATATGTAAATTACTTGTTTTCTTAAATTCTTAAGAATTCATATATGAAAATAAAATCCCAATTGTGTCTGAATGCAATTTCATTCAATTAAGTTTGCTGAAATATTTGCATGGGAAATTTATCACTTTGCACATATACGTTAAAGAAGGAGAAAAAGCTACAGAAGCCTAATTCAATTTATTTTGTTTACAAATAGCCCAATCTCTTTTTCAAGTCCTTTATTATGTTGTCATTTATACTTTTTCAATTTCTTTGTCCTTCTTTAAATCACTTATATCCTCAGAAACTGAACTTACTTTTTTGTAAAACAATATAAAAATAAAATTTTAGAAAGTGATGTTTTCACCTCAAATAATTTAGTTTAACCTTAATAATGAATGAGTTAAAATTTATGGAAATTTGCAGTTCATGTAGTAAACGTTATTCTTATTGTTATTACAGATGAAAATAAAAAATTAAGTTTTAAGTTAAATTTTCCATTCAGTAAAATTAGCATTTTTTTAGGAAGGATTATTTTCTCACATAAATGTATTACACGAAAAATTGGTAGCTAAATAAAATATTTATTAAATTACTTATTTTTGATTAATTAATTATTTAAATGATAATAGCTGAAAAAATTGCACTTTAATTTACTAACTTTATCCATCTATGTCTATATATATATAGATAGATAGATAAGTAGACATATCATAAAATTTCATTATATATTTGGTTTTAAATGATAGGGTTTTTTATTTCATATTCATATCTTTTAAGGTAATTATTCTGATTTCAGTATTAATTGCTAAGAAGTAAATTATAATCTCATCAGCTTTCTTTATTTAATATTCTGTTTAACAAAAATAATAATATATGAATATCTATTCATATATATATTATAATTATCATTTAAATACTTATGTATTTAGAATTATCATTGTGGAAAATATTTGTGTTCTGTTATTTATGTATCATTATTTTCAAGATTTTATGATACACTCAAAAATTTCCTTATTGTTCATGTGTCATTATACTATACTAACATTAATTTTACTTTATATTAAATGTGGTCCATATATAACTGTGTTAATTTGTGAATTCAGTTTAAAAACATACTTTTGCTTTCACTTATAATGGTATTTTGGGAATTCAGAAAATTTTATTTGACTTTGATTCAAGAGACGATGAACCATACTGCCAGATACGTTAAAGCGCCTAACAGCATTAGCCTGTGATATCCTCAGTCACATCCTTCTGACCATACGTCACCTTAACGAATTGGTCAAACAGCTTGCTTAAGACATTGCGGGACTCAACTGGCTGTTAATAAGAATTTGCTAACAAAAGTTGAAAATTAACAAAAATTGAACACGTAATTACGAAAGCCTGATGTTTGCATATTTTTCTCTTATTCATATATACCTGTTTTTTTATACCAGTAAAAGTGGTAACTAGAAGTTTAACATAAATTTAGGTAGATTCGTTTTTATAATTCATATAAACTATACATTTTTTTAAATTTTAATTTTTAATGATAAGTTTGAAAAAAATGATTTCCCTTAACCTGTTACAACTGGATAAAGTTTCAAATTATTTATTTAATGTTGGTAAAAGAACGAGAAAGAAACAAAAATGGGATACCCTCATGGACTGGACGAATTTTATAAACTGTTATTAGCCCATTATATACTGAAGGGAAGAAGTATTTATCCAGAATTAAAATTGTAGCTCTAATGTCATTTGCAATCATTCACAAATTTCCATGATTATTTAAAAAATATCTATGGTGCCATCCTTTATAGTAAATTCTAGTTACCATTTCTATAAGAATTCAATATCTGCAAGGTTTACCGAGATGTAAAAAAGACTTCGTAATAGTTGTATAATTTTTACTTTTCTTATTTTAAGTTTATATTTTTCCTGATGCCTATAAATAACTACAAGTGTCAAAGTGATAAGCTTTTAACATCTCATCTAAATATCACTCTGAATACAACATCTTTAAAAATATTCAATTTCATTCATCCACCCCACATATTGCTAATATTGCATTTTAATGATGCATATTTCTTAGTTCCTAATTTTCATTAGAAAAAATATATTATTTGTTGATACGTTTGACGTTGAGATTAGTTTCATACATTTATAAAATTGGCAACGATAAATATATCATATTAATTTAAAAATAAATAAAATACACATTTTTAAATAAATTAATCAAATTGTTTTTTAAGCCTTAAATTAAAAAACTCTCGAGAAAATAATTTTTGAGTATTTTAAAAGAGATTTCTGACTCATTATTGAGTTATTGTTTAATAATTTTTTATGACTCATAAAATATTTTTTGCAATCAGAGTATAATTTTGTAAGCAACATTATTTGTAAAAATTACAAAATACTAAAAAAATTTATTTTATGATTGAAATGATGTTTAGCATATGTAAAAATTTTATCCTTAAAATTAATCAATTATAATTTGAAATTTATCTTTATTATGTTTTTGGCATTTAAAAGAAAAAGTGAAATTGTAATTGTGTTTATAATTTTTGACTGAAAGGGTTTTAATTTTTCACCATATTTTTAGTCCTTTATTAAAAATATAATAATAATTGTATATATTTAAACTAACCTGTTAGAACCAAAATAATGAAATATTTATTTTTATAAAAAGAAATGAATTTGCAAAAATAGTAAAAGACAAAGTGAGATCCCAATCTCATTTTATCTCCATAGTATTAATAACAATAAAATATACTATGCCAAAATTAAGAGTGTTTTAAAAACTTAATATACTATATTTATTGGAAAAGATTATGGCATTATTTTGAATAAACAACAAGTAATATAAAAAATAAGGGATACATTAGGTTCTTAAGCAAACTTACGAAAATTCTATTAGATTAACATACATCTTCTTTCATTATTCTATCTAGAAATTAACATACATAACGTAATTAATTATTAATAGCCTTTATGCTATGAGCTATGAAATCCAAATATAATACTTAGTTACTCATAAAAATTCTACTATATTTGTTACAATTATTGTTATTTGTTTTCAAATTTTTAAACCTCATCCCTTTGACCTTATGTTTCAAGTTTGCCATACATATAAATGAATAGAATAAAAAATAAAAATCTTTAAACACATCGAATACCATAATTAATAATAAAACAAATGTTGTAAATAAAAATGTTTCCCTATCAATAATTTCCTTCTAATTGCTCATTATTATAAGTCCAGAATTTAATATTAGTTCCTATTTTTCTGATAAAATTAATAGTTTAAAAAAAAGTACATCTGAGTTAATGGAAAATTTTGAAGAATAATTAAGATAGTTTATTTGGATACAATTAATCAAAAAGCATACTTACGATGAAACTCCCAGCAGGATAATGAGCAACCAGAATAATAGTGATCTGAGTTCTTTGGTCATGTTACGCTATCTAAAATATTGCTGAACGAAATTCATGAGACAACCTAAAATATAAAGAAAAAAAGATAATTACTTTCTACAAACTTTTCAATTTGAACAAATATTTTAGCATATATTTTATATCATTAAAGCCTTTATAAATTAAAGTTCCTACAATATTTGGTTTTATATATTTATATTTTAAAAATACTAATTACTTTTTCATTGTACATTGTACAAACGTTATTCAAAACTCTTCAGTTAAACATTTATTTAAAGACAATTCGCAATTCAAGCAACGTATTTCCCTTACTTTTTGTAGCTCAACAATAATATGAAACATAGATAATTTGTTCTTGTTATAATCCTCTATACATTAATGGTTTAAAAATAAAAACAGTTTCCAAAGACATGATAATTATCTTAATGGAAGTAGAAGTAAAAAAAAATCCTATTTTCGCAATTTCGCATTCAAATGTTTATCAATCTATTATCTCTATTGTTTGGAAATTGGCTCAAAATGAAACATATGAATCTTATTTTTTTGTAGTAGATAAATTTAATAATGAATCCATATATTTTGAAAGCAGTTTTTAACGAATAACTCTGAAGAGTTATGCTCTATTTTGCATTTGTTCTATTTACCATATTATTATTTATTCAGTTATATTCTGGTATGTGTATATACATAAATTTTAATACATAAATATTACAATTGATAAATAAAAATGATATCTGTTATTTCTGTATAAATTAAAAAAGTATAAATTTGCTAACTTTATTAAAATTCGAATAACATATTTTTATTTTTTATATATTGAAAATTATTTTCAAAGATTATTTTTCAATTTCCGTAAATGTTTCAGAAAATTCACATTAATTTTCATTATAATAGTAACTATATATTTTACATTAATCTGAAATGATCACAGGTTAGTACACTATCCTTTTGTTGACTTATAATCTCATTCGAGTTTTCTAATATGTTTTAATCTATTATATTTTCTATTATATTTTATATGGCTTATACATTTACACATCTTAGGTTAAGTAACTTGGATAGCAATTCCTTAAATATGAATGTTAATTTCATTAAAGATTATTTATTTCAGATTTTAAGAAAGTTTAATTTCTTGATATTAACTAAAATAAATTTATATATCAGATAATAAATTTCAATGTTTTTAAAAAAATAATATGAAAATTTTTCTTATATGAAGCCAAAACTTCAATACGAGTTTCAATAACTCTAATTTAAACTCAAATACCAATGAAAGTGTCCATAAAACACACAATTTAATGCTTATCAAAAATGTTTTCTTTTTAAGATTTAGCAACTACTGCATTTTTTGCTTGAAATTTTTATTCTTGAAAAATTCAGTAATGAAAAGTATAAAAAAAATTTTTATTCTGTAGTTTTGTAACTTTGGCTGAAAATATGTTAAGATAAAATGCAAAAATCTGTTAAATAATCAGATAGTTTTGTTTCTGATTGATAAGGATGATGATTATAATGACAAAAATTTACGTATGCATAAGCATTAAATAAAAATAATCTCATAATAAAGAAAGTGAATAATGCTATAACTATAAGTTATAGAATATGATATTCAATGTACAAAATTTTTGAGTTTGTTCCCTTTGATCTGCCGAACGACAAATGAAAATTTGATGTTTGACAAATATATTAAGCTGTCAACAGAATAGTGTCTGTATAAAAATAGATTAAATGCAGTCAATCATATCTCTGTATTTGTACTTTTTACACGTTTAAAGTTTTTTTGCTATTGATAACCCCTATAACCTATAAAATCTACAGAAAACTTTCATAACATTTTATACAAGCACTATCATATAATGTGGGAAAAAGTGTCAGAATTGTTATAGACAAAACCAATGTTTCCTATAATTATATATGTAAAGAAAATTCGCAAATACGTCCATTCTTACTTTTATGCATTAAAGGTTAACTGAGTTAACTGATTATGATACATATATATATACATACAGTAGAAGTCCATTAGTCCGGCAGCCACAGTCCTGAATGCCTGATAGTCCGGCATCACTCCGGAAAATTGTAAAAATTTTGGTTTTTCCCCAAAAGTGTGTCTAAAGGAAATAAAAACGTTCGAACG
Source organism: Latrodectus geometricus (assembly GCA_026290005.1). Taxonomy (NCBI): domain Eukaryota; kingdom Metazoa; phylum Arthropoda; class Arachnida; order Araneae; family Theridiidae; genus Latrodectus; species Latrodectus geometricus. The sequence continues at coordinate 19,394 of JAPDSC010039903.1, forward strand.
CTATTTGGAAGTTTTCGGGGTAGTTCGAGATCATCCGGAAGCGCTCGGTATTGTTCGGAAACAATTAGCGGCCGGCTAGTCTCAACTGTCACAACAAATTCAGGTGCAGTGCTGCTCCGTTAATTTATCACGAAGCGTTTTCGCTATTTTTTTGTGCGTTGTTGTGTTGTGTCCATCGCAGTAAACGTAACTTTTGAAACTGTTTATAAAAAAGTGATTTTCGTTTTAATTGTACAGTGACCATGTTTTCAAAACCTAAACCTTCGAGTTCAAAAGGAGAGAAACGAAAACACGTAACACTGACTCTATATCAGAAACTAGAAATCATCAAACAGCTAGAAAAAGGCGAGAATAGAAAAGTTTTAATGAATGAGTTTAATAACGGCTCATCAACTATTTATGACATTATAAAACAAAATGATGAACTAATGAAGTTTGCATCTCAATCGGTAACAACTGAAAAATTTACTTCTAGACAAACATTAAAGAAACCAAGACTGGATAGTGTATTGTTCAAATGATTTAGTGCAGTACATTCTGAAGGAAAACCGGTAACAGGGCCAATGATTGTTGAAAAGGCAAAGAAATTCGGCTCAGATTTAGGAGTTGCTGAAAGTGAATATAATTATTTTGATGGTTGGCTCAGAATCTTTAAGTTTTGGCATAGAATTCGAAGACTTGGTGTTACTGGAGAAACACTTTCAGCAAATCAAAATTCTGCAGAAAAATACAAAGACGAGTTTGAGAAAATCGTGGCTGATAATGATTTAACACCTGAACAGATTTATAATGCTGATGAAACAGGGCTATTGCGGTGATGTTTAGCAACATCTACACTAGCTGGGGGAGGAGAAAAACCAGCCAAGGTTTTTTTTTAAAAAAAACAAAGACAGATTACCATTTTGCTATGTACTAATGCGTCTGGAAACCACCGAGTGACCCCTTTTGTGATAGGTAAATCTGCTAAACCCATGGCTTTTAAGAATGTTACACACTTGCCTGTCCAAAACGATGCTCAATCATATGTGTGGATGACTGTCTCCTTCTTTAAAGACTAGTTTTTTTACCACTTTGTGCCTAAGATCAAGGAATCCTTCAAAAGCCTTGGTCTACCAGAAGATACTAAAGCCATCCTTCTTTTGGACAATTGCAAAGCCCACCCGCCAGTAGGTGAGCTAGTTTCTGGAAAAATTATTGCTACTCTGTTCCCACCCAACGTAATATCTTTGATTCAACACATGGACCAAGGGGTTATTTAAAATTTTAAATGCTTTTATAGAAGGTCTTTTATTCAAGGCCTGTTAAATCCCGACTGTGACGTGACTGATTTTTTAAAAAAAAGTTTACTGTAAAAGATGCCATCTATGCTATTGCATTGTCTTGGAATTAGGTAAAAAATACAACTGATGATCAAGATGCTCTGACCAAAATTTTGAATGTCGTTAGAAGTCCTGACAATCCCTTGAAAAACCTGCATGAAGATGAGTTAGAGAAGTGGCTTCTAATCGACGAGAATGAGTCTGTTGAATAAGAACTAACTGATAAGGACATTATCAACATTGTAGTAAATTTTCAGCCTACTCAAAATCTTGAGGAAAGTGACTTAGATGCTGAAACGGAAGAAAAAGAAAAAATCAGCTGGGCAGAAGCTGCAGAACCACTAAATAAGTTTATCTCTTTTGCTGAGGCTAGTACTAGCTACAGTGCTTCAGAAATTATTGATTTCCATATCGTTAGAAATAAATTTTATACTAAACGCCAAAAGTCAAGAAAACAAAAAGATATTCGGGATTTTTTTAAATCTAAGGGAAATATATTTTACAGTACGTGTACATACATTATATGAAATATAAAATAAACTTTGTTGTGTGTATTTGCATACTATATTTGTAGTTTAATTATTAACCTAATTGTTCTTATAAATGACCGGAATTTCCAGTAGTCTGGCACCCAGCCGGTCCCGAACGTGGCGGATTATTGGACTTCTACTGTATATATATATATATATATATATATTTAACTATACATAACAACTTGAATTCTATAAACAATATCTATTATAATTTTCTGTTGCTTAGAATGAAACATATAATTCACCGTATAAAATTCTCAGAATATTCTATTACAATTTGCCTTTTTGTTTTAATTTGTTAAAGGAAAAATATAATATGCCTGAAATTATTTTTTCTTAAGTTTTTTTCCTTCCTTAATAAAACCGAAAATTCACTTATTAAGTCGAAATTACATTTATAAAAAATGTAATGCTAATTTTTAAGAGGATAATTTCCTAAATTACATATAAGAAATGAAAATTTACATGATATTGCATAAAAATATATACTAAATGAAAATACGATATTATTTAAATGTATATATAATAATACGTTTTTCAATTTATTAACTTTGTATCATAGAAGAGTTATGGAAAAATAAACAAGAAAAAAATGGAGTTCTATATAATATTTGATTTTTACTTATATATTCTATTGCTCAACCAGTTGATTTACAATTATTTAAATTTTTTTCATTTGCGAACTATGTAATTTATAACATTTACTATTTAAATACTTTATCTTCATTGTATTTTATATTTTTTCCATTTTAATAGGAATAAAAAACAAGGATTCTAAAATAATTCCAAAATTTCAATCTTCGTAAATAAGATTTATTATTTCACTTTCCGATATTTCTGGAAATCAATTTGCTTACATTTGACAAAGCATTGTGTTAAAAATAAATATAGTAATATCTAAATATTTTTATTGAAAGTTATTTTAAAACAAGGGTTGATCTTCGAAAACTTTTAGAACAACAATCGTTAAATATTTGTTAAAAAAGAAGACCACGTTGCACCTACACACAGAAAGAAACTTAATCGAAAGAAGAAACTAATGTGGAATTTATTAGTTTTACGACTCATTTATACAAAGTGGTAGAAATATTTATAATGGGTTTAAATAAAGAAATTATACAGCGTTTCTCACACACATTTTATTTCAACGTTATTTCGGAGGGAAACATTGTAAAGCACTAAGAAGACGAATTGCTTATTAACATGCTTATGGTTTTAGTAGATATCATATTACAAACCATCTGCAATCTAAAATTTATAGTTTATAGATTCACAATGCTATTTCTCATGTCGATTAATATACTGTGACTATTCATAGTATATACAGTCGACGCATTCAGGAACGTAATACTGAACATCGTGCTTAATCTCAGCGATCTGTGTTGGTGTTCATCTGTCATTTTTTCCCATTAAAAAATATTTTTTAATGCTACGTTATTAGTGAAGATGAAATGATATGCATGATATCCAATCGTCATGTAGAATACAAAACTTAAACATTGAAGCAGAAGAAAATATTCATAGACTAAAAACAAGTCATACATAGACAATACTTCCATGCACTGAAAAAAGTTACAAAAGATATTTTAAAAACATAAATTTTTTAATTTAACTATATGAAGTACAGTAATTTAAAAAGAGCTGAAATTTATTATTACAATAAATTTTAAACTTCATTAAAAAATAATTAACTTTCGGATTTTACCCTCCAAATTCAACACAAATACTGTTGGATTTATGAGACAAATTGTATTTTCTGATATCATTTTTTAAAAAAATTATAAATTATTTTAATATTAGATAATTTTGTATTTTAAACACAATTATTAGTGTCTTAAAAGTTTAAAATAGTCAAATAGAGATGATTTTCTTTATCCTAAACATATCTATAAAGTAAAAGAATAAAAAAAAAGCTTTGGATCTTAAAATGTTAAACATTCTCTCTTTATGTTTCAAATATGATCTTAATGTTTAAAAAATAATGTAAGATTATATATTTGATACTAATATTATTCAAACATTTTTCTATAAAAATCACAAGCTGGTCAACTTATGGAAGCAAGTAGTAAGTGTGTCAAAATAAATAATGATATTTGAATTTAATTTATAAAGCAATCTAATACATCTGAAGCAAAGACCATATATTGTTGAAAGTGGCTTAGGATTCGCACTGTTTATGAAGACTGTTAAAAATGTAAAATTAATATCAACTGACAGGAATGTTTAGGCAATTAATAAATATATTCTTCTTGAATTTGAAGATATAATGAATTTCATTTCAATACTTGCCCGTATATTCAAATAAAAAGACAACCAAATGTGTCGTATAAGAGCAGACAATGAGAAAAGTTTGTGTTTCAATCTATGATTTGATGGTAATACGTTTTACATAACAGTATTATATGATTATATAATAGTATATATATTATTATGTCTTCAACGGTATTAGAATTGAGTATGCTCTATATAATGATACATGATTTTGAAATTCCATTCACACACCAAGAAAACAAAATGATTAACGGAAATGGGTTTTCACGAATATAGTTTCAACCCAGTGAAACAAAAGAATTTAACTAATTACTTTTTATTTAATTTTAGTGAATATAACAAATATTGTGACCTTTATTCATATGATATTCATGTACAACAGTTTCAAATAGAGATCAGTGCTGGGAAATTGCAATATTTATCCATCCTTTGACATCTATAGCTATTAATATGTATAAAATTGTTGAAATAAATAATTTACATTTAAGAATGACAATGAATCAAACCATTCAAATAGGATGTTTTAGTATTCAATAATAGTTTAATGATTCAATACTATTATGGAGGTAACATGTAACAGAATTTAATACTCTTACAGAAATTATATAAAAAGCTATAAAGTTAAAGAGATATTACATTATATACTCTGAATTTTAACATAAGAAAAGAAATCAAATCAAAACTAAGACATTCAGAAAACATTGTATAGTTTTATGAATTTTTAAATATTTCATAATTCAAGTTTAAAATGTGTTTTAGATTATATCTTTTAATATTGAGAATTTTTTATATCTTTTATATGTTCAGAAATTTTTAACATTTATATTGATTTTAATTTTAAAAAATCAGCTACAAAAATAGAGTTAAATGTATTTGGTGTATGTTTAATCATTGTAGTTTCCTTTATATTTTTAAGTTCATCCAAAAATAAATCTAAAACATCAAATTCATACATGATTTAAGTAATTTTGTTTCTGATTAAGAGCTTTTTATTTTTTCATAAATAAATATAGCAATAAAATATGATTTCGTAATAGAAATTACATGTCATGATTACATCTATCTTCCATGATTTCTAGTACTTTGTATATATATATATATATATATATATATATATATATATATATATAAAGTGATATAAGAAACAGTGAATGGATATTCCATGTAAATTACATATGCTACAATTGGTTGACACTTCTGAGATACTATGATTATCTTATAGGGAGGCAATATATAGAAATAGGCTGACAATTATTTCATTTATAAATTTGTAATACAATAAAAATTAGTGCGGAAGAGAATAACTTTTACAGTTAATTCAGTTATATAATAAAATTTAATGGAGTTTAAAGAACTTACATCATTTGGAAAACATTCAGCTTGTAAAGTAAGTACTTCTATGGTAAAATAATTGCGAATTTTGAAGAAAAGAGAGAATTAATGGAAATAATCACTTTTCACCTCATTCAATTTCGCCTTTAATATCAAACTTCTGTTTATCCCTGAGATTTGTTTTTTGGTAAATTTGATGTATTATGAAAATTACATAAGATCTGGTATTTTATATTTTAGCGGAATACTATCATTCTCTCTTTCTCTCTCTCTCTCTTTATTTTGTCCAGATATTCAGAAAAGTACATTTATTAAAGGCGTGTTTCATAATTTTTCTTCACTCATATTATTTTCACTTATTATTCATTACATTATTGATACATATCAAGAACATTGTATTAAATTTAATTTTTTGACAAAACTATTTTTGTTACAAAATTAATTAAAATGCAATATAAACACACATTCAAGGTACTACTATATTAAGTATAGATATACCATCATATCTTTTAGAAATATAAAGTTTTGTGAGACTATTTTTAAACTTTTGCAAATTTTATGTTATTTATTCTTAGAAATTATACTATTTTTGTTATTTTTGTAGTTAGAGAATTTTCTACTTTATATTTCCTATTTGCTACTTTATCTAGTTATACCAAATGAATAGTTTGCTCTTGTAAATTGTTAGAATAAAACGAACAGTGAGTTATCCAGTAATACAGCTTGATAGATTTATCAGCTTAAACTCTGGTGTCGGTATCTTTCTTGGTTTTCTTCCTACTTAGATTGATATCCTCAATATATATTTTCTAAATCCTTTGACTTGAAAGTCTAAAAATAAAAGCTGAATGATATTTATTTTATTTTGCATTTGAAATATTTGAGAGAATTTTCTCTATCTGCTATTTATTACTTTAAGTGTAAAACCCATAGAAAATCCATGTCAACTATATAATTTTAAATTAACTGTTTCTATTTTTCTGGTAAAGAAACAAAAACTGTCATCAAATGTTTTGTTGAAAAATTTAATTTTGCGGTTTTGAAACACATATTTTTAAATATTATAAACTAAATAATCGATAATTTAATTTTGATTAAAGGATATTTAAGTTTGCTCACTCGATAATTGTCGGAACAAGCTACTAAATAAAATGTTAAAAAATAAACTTATTTTATATTTTCATATAATATTCTGAATCAGTAAAAAATCAGCAGATAATTAAAAATTGATTGTTTAAAAATTATTAAAATTCCAGACACGAAACACAAAATAAACTTAAAGGTTTGAACAATTGATGATTATGGTAATCTAATGATCTTACTTCTTTTATCTTTTAGAATACTAATCCAAATCTGCAAAAAAGTTTGAAAATAGTTACATGGCAGTGCGTAAACTTCGAAAAAGTAAGAAAAGACAACTGGAAGAGATGAGGGTTAATTAATTGCATAATTAACAAATACAGCATTTAATGCAATAACTAAGAAAATCTTGACTTCAATTTTATAAGGAAGTTTACTAAACTATTTTTATGTAAGTGTGAGTAAATAACAAGTTACTACAAAAGAAAATTGCTTAGTTTATGCCATTTGAATTCAATTATATTTTTTAAGTACAGTAATATGATCTACTGTTAGAATATTACTTTTTGGTGCGAAAGCTAACGGGTTCGATAACAGAAATATTAAAAAACGAGTGATGAATGCTGTGCTTCTATTTTCTACATCCATGTATGTCAAGGTGTGTGCTTGAGTGTATTCAGAGTTCCTACCCATGCAACACTTGAAAAAGAACCCCTGAGTCACAGAAGACACTTACATGGTGGGCATTAAAATGCTATAAAATAGCCTTTGAAATTGGATAGTTCATAATACTGTATCAAAGTGCTAGAGTGTCATTTGATCTAAACTTTTAGTTGAGCACACAGTGGAAAGACCCTGGTCTTCGAAATAAAAGATCCCAGATCTCACCAAATATAATAACTGGAAAGGGATGTTGCACTTCTACCCAAATTATGCGTGTTTTTCGGGATTAGTGCTTGGGAGTTTCCGCTTTTGTGACACGGGAATACAACCTATTATCTATGTAAAGTTCTCAATATTCGCTGATATTCAATTTCTTTATAACAGCCTTAAATTATTAGTTGCTCACTACACGGTTTCAAACTCTAGATAATACACATAGATACCTATAATACTCAGAGGGAGAAATATGCATGCGTGGAGTAGCATAACTTTATAAGATTCAATATACGAAGATATTCATTATAAATACTTTAGTCGGAAATATTTTAAGAAAGTTAAAATTTTACATAAAATTTTTTAATTGATTTCTTGATCTTAAGATTAATGCATATTATTAAAAATGATAAGGTTAGTTCAAGGATATCAATTTTATCATTTTCGTTATTTTGCTATTAGTATAAAAAATTAACCACACAATACCACTTAACTAAAACAACATATTTTTATTATCTTAATACTTTAATATATTGATATTTTAAATTACTCTCAATGATATGCAAGGAAATAATAAAATTGAGAATAAGAAAAATGTGAAAACTTTCTTTAAAATGTAAATAGTGGAAGATTTATCCGTTAATGTGAACACAGGGAATACAATCATGTAGAATTGAAATTATTAATTAAAAAATATTATAAATGTCAGTTATTATATATAACAGCTATTACTTTATATTTAAGAGGTACAACAAACACATTCACATATATATACAATATGAGCTATTATTTAATGATCTATATCTTATGATCTATTCCTTAAGATCTTTACTGATTTATGCATCATTCACAAGTTGAAAATCTTTTTCTCTTATCAGTTCATTTATCCTTTTTTACTTCAATTTATTAAGATTTCAGAATACTTCAGATAAGTTTCAGAGAAATGAATCAGGCTTTGAATAAGAAAAAGTCGTTTCAGAACAAAAAGTCGTTTCATTTTAGTTTTTAACCACTATAGTTGAAAAAGTTGGGAGAAATTTTGAAAGTGTTTCTTTTCGTCCTTATATTATTTATATTTCTTTCAAATTTAGGCATATCAAAGCATTTCCTGAAAGTATTTCCGGGAAATCATTCTTTGTGAATTCCATTTTTATACATTCTCAAACTCCTTGAAATATTTAAAATATTTCGCTACTTTTTATATTAATGTTTTTAAAGAAGATATATTTGAAGGAAATTTTATTATTTATAAAAAATTCAATTCAATTTAAATCTAAGACTTAATAATATTATTTTCTAATATATTTTATCTGATAGTATATGTTCATTTAAAATGAATTCATTCAATCACGTTTATGTTAAGAAATTTGTTTCCGTATTTACATTAGTATTTATAAAAATATGCTCAAATAAGACTATTATTGTTACAAATGCATTGTTATTACTAAAGTTATTGAGATTGTTAGTTTTGACTTAAACACAAATGACATTTGGCTTTAATTAATTTTTTATACTTTACTCTGCCGGTCATTTAAGATATAACATCCTGAAAAAAGCATGAAAAATATAACAAATAACATGCGAAATTTATATAGTGTGCATGCATGATGGGATACAAATCATTAGTATCCAGTGCTTTGGCTGTAAATTTTACTGTAGTGCCCTTTGCAAGCTCTATATAAATAGAAAGGAGACATCCGAGTTGATTACGGAAATTGTTATTCCTGATTTTTTTCCGTAAGATGATTAATTATGCTTTCTAAAAGAAATCGTCATTTGAATAAGATTCAAAATTTAACCTAGGAAGAAAAGTAACACAAAGGGATTACGTATTATTCTTCTGAAAAATTTGTGGTTTCATTAAATGGAAACAAACAACTGTAATATGGATCTGTAATCGTTGGATACAAGTGGAAATGGTGGATGGTTCAACGGAAATGATCGTACCCACATCATTGCCCTACTTCACGTGATGACAGGAATATTTGGCGATATCAGGGATGGATCGCTCGGACACAACACGAATCATAGGCAGCAGATTCAATTTTTTAAACATTATTCGGTGTCCACTGATACTATTTTACGTCAGTTGACATTGAATGAAAGTTCTCAAAGAATATATTCATTCGTTTACTCTTGCGATTCGAGATTACAGATACTTGTGCTACTAATGGTTCAAAGAACGATGAACATGTACAATGAAATGTACGTGAACATATACAGTGGTATTTGTATCCGGAGGAATGTGGTAGGGGTTAAGGACAAAAATGGTGGTTATGGTAACACTGATTTTGTCACTGTCTTCATTTCACAAGAGTTTATATTTTTAGTCATTTGCTCTTTGTATATAACGTAATATCTCACAAACTGAATTTAATCTCTGGTGTTTCTTGTTACATTTGGAATAGCCAGTAATAGTGTGCCGAAATTATACATTTGGATGGCATGCTAAAAATTAATATTTGGATTGAAAAATACCTTAAAATAATTGTTTTTAATAATTGATTTTTGTATTTATATTAATGAGTTTAAGAATCAAACATTTTGTTTTATTTTTATATTTTTTCTGAACAAATGATTTGTTAAGAAGTGATACATTTATGTTAATTTGAAATAAATTAAAAGTACATAAATAATTTAGAAAAAAACATTGAAAAATTTATTAAAATAAACTTAGAGAAAATTATCAGTAGTAAAAAAAATATAAAATAATGGAAAGTGCAGCTCAGTTTGATACATATTGTTTAATATACTTTCAAATATATTTATATGCTCGTGCAATTTCTAAGATCTCATTATTTTTTTTTCTACACCACAAATTGCTAAAATAAAATTATTTATCCCATCCATTTATATTACGTAATTGAAAATAAAGCGTACTTTTGCATCATTTTTATTAATGTATTATCACATTCTAAAGAAACACCTTCTTAATATAATTTTTTAAGGCAAAATATCATTTTGTTGATGTAAAAACTATATTTAATATTTTTACTAGTCTTAGAAACGAAATATATGATTTTATTTATTGTTTTTCTATATATTCCTATAAATGATAAAATTATTTAATGTTTTCGAATTCTTTTCAATTAATCATTGAAATGGCTAATAGAATTTTTTGATATTTATCAACTAACTAAAGTTTCCATGTAAGAAGAAATATTATATATGATGTCACTAGTGAATATTTATAAGATTACAATCTCGATCTGTTTAGCAAACGTTAAAACATTTAATCGTAGACACCTTGGCATTATTTCTTTTTGTTACTGATTAATAAAAAACGATTGACAACCTTAATAATTTTTAGTGGAAATTATGACTTACGTTCAATACTTTTGAAACAAACTCCTAAGTAGTTTCCTTTATGTCTTGTGTGAATAGAAGATAAATGTATTTTCTGAAGCGTCAGTAATTTAAGTTAGTTTTTTAGTTCTGCTAAAAATAGAAGATCTATTCTTGTAGGAGTTTAAGATCGAAATTTTGTTGTTTTTGGTCTTGAAATAAATATCTTGTGTCTAAAATAAGGAAACTGCTCATACTTATGAAATTCAATTGCATTACTTTTTCAACTTAAAAGTTTTATTTCTCTTTGTAATTTCTGTTTTTTTATTAATATATTTTGGTATTTTGCATAAAAGTAAAAATATTCCAATTATTCCAAGATTTGTAATAATTTCACATACGATTACATTTCAAAATTAAAAAGAAAAATTATTATTCCACAATCAATGAAATTTATTATTTTTTCTGTTTTTTAAAATTATCAATATTTTTTATCAGATTTTATTTTTACAATAAAACCAAAGGGGCCAAATGAATAACAATCTCTGTAAATAAAAATGACATTGTATATCTGAATGTTTAAATGCTTATTTTTATTTTCTTGTTGTTATAAGAACTTGAACTCGATAATGAATAAAATTGTAAAATTTGATAAAAATCACATTTAAATACTTATTTTATATTAACACATATTCAATGAATCAAAAACAGTACATTTTGAAACATGAAAAATTTTCTCCTCTTGTTAAAAAGTAGTTATTTGTTTTACATCGTACACACAAAAAAAAAATAATTGAAAAATAATATTGATTATATTAATTTCCTCATTATCATTACTAGTATATTAATTGTTCAGGTACTTTTCTAATTTGAAACGTTTCAATTCTCAAGTTATTTAATTCAAAAATTAATTTTTAGATAAAGATTTAATCTACCGATATAATAATTTAATTTAATGAAGTGTGTTTACATATAGAATAAAAGATATTTAATGATAGATTGCAATTTTTTATACTAGATTTTCTTAAAATTTAATCATGATGATCAGTTGCTTTTAAATTTTTATCTGGAATTAAGTTTGAAAATTTTTACATGGGTTTTCAATTTTCTTGTAAGAAAATCAAGAATACTTACACATAACATTAATAATACATTTTATAAAAAAGTATTGACAACTTTATAAATAATTTTAATATCACTATCATAATATCTTGTCAATGAACATAAAATATTGAATTCAAATAAGTAATATAATTATTGACTTTTTATTTTCAAATTACTAAAAGTGTTAAAGTAATGTTAATTGCATGAAAATATGTATTCTAAGTATTATGTATCACTTAACAGGACGTCTAAAAGATATGAGGGAAGTGTCATTTATATATATCTTGCTAAACGTAAGTTATTTTTTTTCAAGCCGGTATTTGTTTCATTGAAAAAAACAAAGTTGAAAACCAAGACAGATTTAATGAATTAAATAAAGTAAGTAACATGTTTACGATATTATTTTAGAAATTTCATCTTCGCCTGTTGTGAAGGTTAAAATTTAAAATTTTGTTTAAAAATAAAATGAACTATTTTACCTTATAATTTTGATCTGGAGTATCGGTTTTTCATGGTACTACTATTGAGAGAAAATAAGAATTGACCTATACAAAACTTAAACATTAAATCTAGTAAAAATTTATAAAAAATTTAATTATTGTCGTAGTGAATTATAATGCATTATGAAATACGTACATTTTTTATATAAATATAAACAATCCGCTGAATAAGCTTAATTTCATGTGAATAAATTTTTTTATTTGTATAACATTTAATGTTAATATTCATTAAATTGAATACTTTTTACATAATTACGTGTTATTTGTATTTTTATAAGATGATATATTTTTAATTTTCCAATCGAAGTTTGCTATAAATATTACCTGAATATTTGTTTTTTTATTATTTATATTGTTGTCATTAGTGGAATAAAATGATATCACTTTAATTTTGAAACCTAAATTTATAAATTTCGTAAATTTAGAGCAGTAATATGAGCTAAAACCACATTATTTTTGATAAATCTTATTGAAAATAAAATTGTAAAATAATATTCAGACATTCACGTGAATAGATTCAAAAATCTTAGTTAGAATTTTAAGAATAATTTTTAACTTTAAAAATTAATTGAGATTATGCTTGAATGATGATGAAATATTTGGTTGGTTGCGCTTCTTGGCGCAAGGTTCGAACTAAGACAAGCTGCTTTTTACGAATAAAATACTCGATGACATGTGAAAAAAATTAATTTTTTAATGTTCAAAGGGAAATAGATAGAGCATAAAAGTTGAATCCTATTGGATTTCTGTTTCATTACCACATTATCTAATAACCTAAAAATAAAATTTGCCTTTTCAAGCATATTATGTTAAGCTGTCATCTGAGGCTTGCTCAAAAACCCAGTTAGATTTCAATACAAAAATTTGTTTAAAATTACTTATAGGAATTAATTTTAACATCTGGTATTTAAAGGTATATTGCAGTGATACAATTGCTTGTATCAACTAAATATAATTTCAATTAGAATGCAGGCAATTAATCAAATATTTTCAAATTTTTGATATATTGATCGATTTAAGAAAGCTATTTTGAAATTACACTTTTAGATATAGTGGATTGGTTCACCTTCTAATACCCTAATTTAATTGAAATTTTCATATTGTTTATTTTAATACGTATCTATGAAATAAAATTATGCATCACATTGAAAGATAAAGTAAATTGCATTACGGTGCATGTATTACGTTATGAATTTTGCTATATATTAAGTTATATGCTATATATTAAGTTATAGTATTAAGCTGAAATTTAAATTGAAACTTAATTTTCGATGAAAGTTCTGATTTCAGATATATTCAATTTGAATACATACAGCAAATGTTTTTCAAATAAAAATCTAATGATTTACTGACCTTATAAATTAATGCTTAAAAGTGTACAAGAAGTATTTATTTTTATTGAATGTACAATGTTATTGTTGATGAATTGAATACCTGAAATTTTAATGTACAAACTCCAACATAAATTCAAAAGTAAATGCTATAAATCCAACCTTGCATTTTTCTTATAATAATTGAGAGCAATGGTATTTTACCAAGACAGTTTACGGATGATGCAACTTTCATCTGGATTTACTCACTGTTTAGTCATGAACTCAAAGATATCATCTTTGAATATATAATTCTTTTCCTTCTCATTTTTATAGTATACAATCTTTCTAATTTTTTACATTATAATGTTTTACACATTTTTGCTCCGGATGCATTTTTATTGTTTCAAATTAAGTACAGCGTTTCTATCAAATAACATACGTATTTTTTTAAAATTTCTATTAGATACTTTTAATATATAAATTATAGTACTGTTTGAGTAGTAATGCTCTCGTAATACAGAGCTGACATTCATTAGCCAAATATTTAGGTTATTAGTTTTACTTATTTTCTTTAAAAATTTTTTTCTCATTTCTTAGCATACATTTTGGTAAATACCAAATTATAAGTTTAAACACTAAATTTCTATTAATTATACCTTTTACAAATTTATAGGCCCAGACAATATTATTTTTACAATAAAAATATAATTTTAGTATATAATTAAAAAAAACTTGCAGTGTAAGTAAAAAAAATGCTCCTGTCCTATTCTAATCCAAACGCATAAAAAGAAAAGTACTTCTCATTATAAAGAGATTAAACTTGGAACACTAAATAAGCTTCGGTTTAGATCAAATCCAATTATTTTTTATTGCTTTGAGAATCAATGATAATTATCTTTAATTGGGTTGATGTCATTTTAATTTATTCGATGAGAATAAAAGGTCATTCCTACCATCTCATGGGTTTTCTTCAAAAATTCTTTTTGGACAAACGATTTTGTATTTAAGAGATTTTATTCTTTCAATTTACTTTGATTTAAAAACATAAGATATTATTTTTATAATATTAAGAGCTGATACTTATTTCTTATTCTACAATGTAAGTATTTTAATAAAGTTTACATTTTACGAAAATAGTTATTTTATAAAGCATAGTAAAGCTATAATTTATCAAGAACTCATTTCATTAAAAGCTAATAATTTACTTTTAAAAATAATAAATTTAAATGATTTGTGAAAGAAATTTTATCAAAACATTTGAGTAAAAAAATTGGAATACAATTCGATTATTTTAGAATGATTTAAAAATTTAAATTGTAAACTTTTTTACTCTTAATTTTAACTGTATTTAAGGAAACTTATATAATCTTTTCATACTTTTTACGGTATTTTAACAAAATGTTTAAGAATAAAACTTTTAAAAATATTTTTATTAAAATTGAAACAGTTATATGATACATAAATATATATTTTTTGTCAGTATTGATTAATATTCTAGTTAAATTCAATATTTCTTATACTCTTAATTTAATTTTTATTTAATTTAATAGTATCTAATTGTTAATTTTAAATATTTAATTAATAATATTAATTTTAATTAAAATTATTGATTAACTTTTAGATTTCTTAATTACTGTTAATTATTAGTCCTTCAACAATGTAAGCATGTACTCATACATGAATCTAAAAACTTTTGTGAATGCTCTAAAATTAGTTAATATTTTATGGGACAGATTCCTATTAATATTTTATCGCTATTCTTTGGTATGTTGTTGAAGCGAAAGTGTGATATTATATTATGTTGCCATCTTTATAAATAAAGGAAATCTTGAAGTTTTCATGAAAGGCATTTATTTGTTTTTTAATGTGTACTTTTAAACAGATGATATTTCCACTTTGTTTTTAAATATAAATTTCCTTAATAATTGTATTTGGTGACATTCTTGAAATTTTCACTCCAATATATTGGATTTTTCTTTAAAATTTTTTTTTTATTTCAATATTTTTCTGTTACTCTTCGCAGTGGACAAATTTCTTTTGTTACTTAAATTAATTTTATTTTTTTTAAATTTTCAAAATACTGAAAACACGTATAAATTTTACAATTTCACATAACCCAATGAATGTTATGAATCATTTTATTTGAATGAAATAACATTACATTTTGATCCTTATAAGTGTATAAACATCATTTTAGATGTAGCATGTTTGTTTGTTTACAGCATGGTTGTATAATATAAGGGAAAACAAATATTTTAATAACAAATTATTTTACTTTAGAAAACATGTAATGTCAACTTTAATTATGTATATACACACACTTGCACTTAACTCTATAAGTATTAACTGAAATAAAAACAGACAAAAACTGGAAATTATCAGTTTAAATTTTATTTACAGTTAATTCATTAATGTTAGGGATCACTATGCGAATATAAATTAATTATGAAATATTTTGAATGAAGAATTTTTCTGCATTTTTGTAGATTAAAACATTTGAAAATACAAATAGGAATCAGAAAATTAAAGATTATTCATACAAGTTTCTGCTTATTTCTTAAGTCCTTAGTTTCTGAATAACAGTAGGACTTACATTAGCTTAGGAATTCAATATAAAACTATTTATATATTACTAATCTTCATACCATTTAGAAGTGTGGTTATAAATTTTATTCTTATATAATAACCATTATTTCTTAAAGTATTATAAGTCTGCTTCATTTAATGGGATAGTATGTTTTAGCAATCATTTACTTAAGGTAAAATGTGAGAGCTGAAATTTTTTTCTGACGTTCTTCAAAATTATGAACACTTTTTAAAAACACTTATTGTTAAAAGGTAAGAAAATTTTACATATGAATTTATAAGCTTCTATGCCAAACTGCGTTGCTTGTAAGTTTTTTTTTATCGTAGTATTCATTTAACTCCACTCCGCTTTTAAAAAACTGTTAAAAGAATAAGAGAGAGGAGAAATTCGTATCATGAATAATTAGATTTAGACAGTTATTTTGAGCTGAGTGTTTCATGGAAAAATCAGAAAAATATGCAAATGTTCGTTGATATTTACTCCCACAATACGATGGTTAAGTCATTAAATTTGATTTGCTTTAAAAAAGAATCGGGAAACATTCTACCTCCATCTAAGATAATTATTTTGTGAAAAGTCTGGATAACGTGAAGTATTCTTCAAAATTCTCCATTGTCCACTTTTCTTCTAAGCATATTTCTTTCCCAGGTAAAATATATTTTTCTATCAAATAACAATAGACTACGTTGGATTAAGTAATCTACAGTTTCTAAGAATTACAAATTGTATAACCTTAGTATTTAATTGTATTTACTTGTTAATAAAATTGCTTAAAAGAGTAAGATGTTTCGTTAAACATTATAATAACGAATTAAATAAATTTTGAAAAAATTGCTGAGTTTTACAATTTACTTCTTTAGTATGCTAACAACTGTTAATAAATTAAATGAATATTTATAATTAAAGGATTATATTAGATATTGATAGAGAAAATTTATGTAATTTTTGTGATTTTAGAAATACATATGTAATTTCAGTAGTCTCTTTGAAAAAAAATGTTATAATATTAATTGAAAAATTGTTTTTATTCTTTATAGATTACTCAATGAAAAAATATCAAAAGAAGAACCAAAAAATATATTATGGAAAACTTGTAAAGAATTTATATGAAGCCAACCAAAACTCTAATTCATTATTTACACTATAGAAAAGCAAAATTTATCTTCAATTGCTTGATTTCTTTTTAAAACGAAAAGAGACACACACAAATGATGCATTGTTTGTTATTCAGTTTAATATAATATGAAATTTTTATAGGAAAACTTTCCAGTTAAAATAATAATGAAAATTTTATTTGTTAATATAAGTGTCAGAAACGTTTCTATTGCTATTTGTTTAATGTAGATTGATTTCTTTTCTATATTTTTAAAAATTAGGTTGATATTTGAATTTTTTTATATGAATATATTTTAAAATTTGCATTTATTTACTTAAATCATTTCAGAAATTGCAATAATGGTAAAGTAAATTTTAGGAACGATACTTTCAACAGTGAATAAGATCAAAGTAATTATACCAAAAGTACATAACTGAAAATTGATAATATCTCATTAGCAGCTAATTTTTTCAAGGCAAAGCATAGCATGAAAAATATTATAAAATAATTTGATGCTAAGAAAAATAATACTCTATGTAGAGTATAGACCCTCATTACAGCAAAAACAAAATTCTTCATTTTTTTATAACAGCTCAAAGAAACAGAAGGACTTAAAAATAAGAGTTGATTAAAAATTGATCAAATTTTTTGAAAATTACTGGTATCATTTTTCTAACTTTATATATTCTCATACATATATATCTTTTATTGAATATTGTATTCCATTTGAACTGTTTATAGTTTATCGAATGCATTCTTTGCAAATATTAAGACTATAGGTCAGTTTGATAGTTTTAAAAGTTCCATGTTCCATTATCAAGTCATCAAATTTACTTAATTATGTTCTAATTAAAAACATAAACATATATAAACATAAACA